>BMAU01015948.1:147500-157781 GCA_019973935.1 Trichonephila clavipes
AACCTTTCTTGCGTCATATTATTTCTCGAGTAATTTTTAATAATTTTTCATTTTCTAAAACTTCTTTCTTCTGAAGCTAGAGAAACAGATAAGACTAAAAATTATCATTGCTTGAGCAAAATCTGGAGATCTTTCTTGACTATAATTTCTAATACCTCAATTAGCTGTTTTTTCCTGGATAAATATCTTTGAAGTCGTTTCATTAAAGGGTTGTACACCGTCTATATCTTTCAAAATATTTCCTTCCTCCTGTACCTGTAACTTAATATTCAAGTCCATCTAAGGTTTTCATGAGATCCTCATCAGAAATGTTGTGAAACATACAGAAAGAAGAATATCAAAAATAGCACTCAGATAATAAGGTAAATCGTCCATTAGCTGAAGAGATCGCAAAATGCAGGAAGGAATTTGAAGCTGGTTCATCACTCCCTCATAAACAAATAAATATACCTTTTTCCTGAACTTTGAGATGGGAAATTCGTAATCAATACCTGAATCTCTAGCAATTGTTGCTACTGAATCGACTGATATCTTAAAGTTATCAACAGATCTCTGGGAAACTAAATATTGTTTAAGATTATCTACGCCTTCAATGCATTCCACGATATTGAATTTAGGATTTTGAATCGTTTTACTCAATACACATCAATTCATGATGATAAATCATGCCAAATTAAAATTTAGTTAAAAAACTTAAATGTTTAAATTATTTTTTTCTGTGTCTGATGGTATCTTCAATTAAGGCATTTAAGGTAACCGACTACGTTGAAAACGTCATTTTCGGTCAAAAATCACATTTTCTTTTTATTTGATATTTTTAAAATTCAAACAATTATCTTTCTAAATCTGCCTTTGTTTTGTCTGTGCGATAATTAGAAAAAAAGTTACAGGTGTTTAAAATATTATTCCAGCGGTGAAATTGAAACCGGAAGAGGTGAAATCGAAACCGGAAGTTGACTGCTTCACATGCTTTTTACCCATAATTTTTGCAATTTCAACCCATTATAATTTTAAAAACTATTTCTGGCATTTTTTAAACTATTTTATTGATAGGCAACAATTTCAATCTTTTAATTGGACTTTTGCGATTGGCAACATCTGTTTCTTCTGACCTCATATGTTTTTGTTTTGATTTGAATCTTTCGAATGTTGCTCGCAAATTTCTTCAAAAACCTGATTTTTGCTTTAATTGCACAATTTTTAATTGTTAATTGTTTCTGAACATTCTGCTTTTGATATTATCAAAAATGAATCAAATTAACCTCTTGAAAACGCAACTATGCTGGTGAGACATTTACAAAAACAGTGGAAGTGTTGACTTGTAATGTTCTTGACTTGAAGTGCTCAAATTTGTAATGAACGAAAACTGGGATAAGTAAAGGTATTTTTACAGAACAAAGAATGTTTTAGTGGAACATTAAGAGGTAATAGAATATTTTATTTAAATTGGGAAGTGTGTTTTTCCAGAGTTTTGTGTTTCTCCAATTGTTTTGAGAACAATCTGTACCTGCATGAAGATTACATGTTTGGACTGACTTCTAATGTGACTTGAAAAATGCTCCGATTAAAGTTTTATCGTCCTTTTTTCAGCTACTGAAAAGCTAAAAAAGCAAAGTGTTATTAATTTGCAACCTATTTTAGAAGGTGAGTGATTGAAAGATGATATTTACCTGTGAAAAAGCTATGTTCTAAGCTGAACTGGCCTTGTATGACAAAAGGAACATTTAGACTTTGTGAAAGAAAGTCTTGTCTGTGCTGCTATACCAACGGCTAAAGATGCCATGAACGACACTGCTTTTAAGCGAAAAGCATTATAAAATGTTTCAAAATGTCAGTTGAAGAATGTGGAATATCCGTTGACGGCAGAGACACATGGACATTCATCGCTAAATGTGGTTTTCTATAGAAACTTTTATACATTGACACTGGGAAATTCTAGATTTAGAAATGTTATCAAAGTTTTTTAGAATTCTATAAGTCCAGTCATACATGCGTGTTCCTGCAATCATCTGGGATTTACTTCAAACATAGTGCGTACAAAATCTTTGTATGTTTTGCACTACGAAATCTTAAAAATATGTATTTCTTTTGTGATGGTGATTCCAAGGCCTTTTCTGTTAAAGATGTGTATGGTGTCAACAATGTCATCATATGAGTGCATAAGATACTTCTAAGAAAGATTGAGAAGTCGGAACAGAAAATTTTTAAAAAACGCGAGAAAAACCTCGGTGAGAAGGAAAACTTATCAATGCTATGTTTAATAAAATTCTACCCTGTTTTAGCACTAACACCAATCACGCCTAAAGCTATGCTAAGTGCTACAATAGCAGTATTTTTTCACTGTTGCTCTAGCAGGGAGAAACCCATATATGGGCCGTGCCCGATTTGAGCTGAGAACTGGTGTGACTATCAACGAGGAAACGACACCAGAAAAACAATAAACAGAAAAAAATTGTATGTATTTCTGTGAAACTTTAAAATATTGTTAAACCTGTGTACACAAAGCAGAGTGATAAGCAGTTGTTATAAAATTGCCTCCACGGTAAGACACAAATAAAAATGTATCATTTAACGCCTGTTTGTGGCAAATCATTTTGAAAGAAACTTTATCGAGCTAAAACCATTTTCTTTGGGTACCCATATATTACCGTCATTATTTTTAAAAAAGCTTTCATTGATGTGTTAGGTATTTTGAAAGCATTTGGCATAAATGCAGGGAATTATATACTGCGTGATGAGATTTGTTGACATCTTTCGAGTCGGTGACTCGAAAACAACATTTTTGCCTTTTATAAAATCAACCAGAAAAAAAAAAGGAGGCCCAAAGAAAGAAAAATTTAACAAACTTCCAAAGAGTGGGAGTGTTACTTATAAATCAGAGAGTTTTAGTAATATACTTGTCATATTTTGTTTTGAAATTGATTTTATAAAAGTTTAAATGCATTTTTCTCAAAACCATTTTTTGTAAATTTCATGATATTTCAAACATGATATCTAAAAAACTATGAGATTTTACACAAATGTTATTATTGGTATTATCTAGAGAATGACCTACAAGCTAAGAAATTGAACAATTTTTAGTTATTTTATAGTTGTATTTCTTTCTGAAAGTTACGATAATTTGATTGAATTTCCTAGTTCGCAAGCTCGAATGGCCATAACTTTTGATTCAAAAGAAAAGTAATTTAACACTTGTAGGTCATTCTCTAGAAATGTGTTTTAAAAATGTATTGCAGCAATATTTTATGGAAAATATAAAATATTTTAAAAAATAGAATGTTTGAAAAAATTTTAAAATTTGATTAAAATTTCTTTAAAAATTTAAATTTTTGCAAATTTTTATGTACATATATTATTTCTAACTGTACTTTTTATTATTGTGTATAAAAGTGAAACTAAAAATGTAAAAATATTAGGGATTTTTTGAAAACTTAAAAAAAAAGTCTCCGAACGTAGTCGGATACCTTAATGCGGTAATAATATTTTTAGGTCTTGTTTCAGAGGTCTAATAGCATTAATACAACCTTCCTTCCTTGAGGTTTTAAAGTTAGACTTTTTTCACGCGTTTTTTTTTTTTTTTGGTAAATACCATCGATATGGGGATGCAGAAAACTAATTACAAACCTCTTGTACCATACAAAAAACCCCCAGAAATTTCACCAATGGAGCTGGCAACGTCATTAACGATTAGATTCAATGTATGAGCCGTAATGTAAAAAATTCATCTCGTGTTAATGACTTTATATTTGCTGGCAAATATTGAAATGGATTGTAGCTCGTAATATTAAGAGTGTGTTTGTGCGGTATTTAGATTAAAAATTCTTATATAATAAAAAAATCCCTTTGAAATTCACAAAAAAAAAATTTTTTTTCAAAAAATGTTTTTTTTCCCTCATCTACGTTAAATTAAAGTGATTTTCCATAGCTTGACAAATATCACTTTATTTTTAATATGCAAATAAAGGTAAAAATAATAAAATTAAAAAAAATAATTTTAAATAATTTTTCACTAGAAATATTTTTTTGTTGCAATTACCGTTAAATCTGGAAAGCAAATTTTTAAACATAAACACCAAATAGTATATCTGAAATATGTTAAATTGATTTTTTTAAAAAAGTTGACTGTATAACCAGATTATTTCCTACATATTTAGTATAGCCAATCTCTAAATGCGGAAAAAAATTTTAATTATTTTTTAAAAAGTATTTAAACCTGTTGTATGAATAAATACATCTGAAACTCTTACAGCAATGAATAAAATAAAAGAATGATCTGGCCGTATACCAAAACCGACAGTAATAGACAATTTTGATACTTAATTTATAAATGAGTGTATCAGGCTAAATATTTGGAAACAATTTAACACAGCTTCATAAATTCAGTCTTAAACGTGATGCATACAGGAGATGTTATGAAGATACATTGGATAGATAACTTCTGCTAATATAGAGAAAATAGTAAACATGTTGACACGGTAAGGGGCTAAGTCAGCGTTTCTCAAACTGTGGGGCGTGCCCCCTAGGGGGGGGGCGGGAGTATATTAGAAACTCAAAAACAAAAGATTATTTATGAAAAAATTTTAATTCACTGAAAATAAACAAACCAAATACATTTTAAAATAATAAAAAATAAAATACACATTTACGCCGATATAATACACTTATAAATATATCAAGATTAACAGTACAAAGTTAAAAACAAGTTTAATAATT
This sequence comes from Trichonephila clavipes, assembly GCA_019973935.1. Taxonomy (NCBI): domain Eukaryota; kingdom Metazoa; phylum Arthropoda; class Arachnida; order Araneae; family Nephilidae; genus Trichonephila; species Trichonephila clavipes. The sequence continues at coordinate 152,214 of BMAU01015948.1, forward strand.
GTGACAAATCTATACGGAACTTTATCACTAACCTTCTGAGTCTTTTTTAGGGAAATTTAATTCCCTGCCTATTTCCAATCAGCTCCAAAAAGAGGACAGGGATTCCTTATTATATATATATGCAGATTAGATAAAGTATTTAAGTCAAACGGAATAGTAAAGTAAAAAGCAGTAGGAGAGAGAGATTGAAGCAGGAAGTTATAATAGTGAAGTTAGAGATTTATTATTGAAGATTTCTAGGTGAGTAAATTAGGCTCAGGAAGAGCTGAGATTCAGTGTGGTAAATATTGATTTATAATTAAAGTCTCATTAAAGCTTTATATTAGGAGTGAGATTAAAGTTAAATGTTCAATAGGAATATTATTGAATATAATTCTGGGATCTTTTATTGCGGTAATCTCTGCGTGATCGATAGTCTAATTGTTAATTAATTGGATCATTAAATATTTAAGTTAATATAAAGGAAAGCCCCTTTTAAACCTCATATAGCTAATTTGAATTATTTGTTATTAAAAGTCTTTGATTCTATTTGGAAAAGATAACCAAATAAAGAAAGTTATTCATAAAAATGGCTACTGGTTCTTCTTTGACTCAAAATTATTCTCGTTCTCAAAGTGAGATCCAAGGGGATCTTCACATAATTACAAGTGATCCGATGGAATTGTCACATATGAAATAACATACAAAAATTAACTCTTATCTTAATAATTTGTACGGTTTATAATTAATCCCTTAACTATCGATTAAAAGTTACGTGATTCGCTCCCCATTGCCACCTTTTTTTACATGGGCGTGCGTATGTGATGTATTGGGGGAGGGGGCTGGAAGAAAAGGAATAAATAAAAGCAAATTTCCTGAGATAAAGTAAGTCCTTCGTAAACACTGTCAAGGTCCTTTTATTGCATTTCAAAGCCTTTGGAATAATTTTTTGGATAGCATTGCACAGAAAAGATCATACTTCGGGAAGACGTATATATATGTCCATTGAAATAAATGTTTTGTTTGAGTGAGACGCTTATATACACCGTGGCACTTAAGAGATTTAAGTCCTACTGTAGCTTTAGCGTCAAAGTATAGTATTATTGAACTCAAAACATTGTTATTGTATAGAAGGGGAGACGCGATGAAAATTATGATTGAATATATATATATATATATATATATATATATATATATATATATATATATATATATATATTGGGTCGCAAATATTGAAAGTTTGAGGAGCACTAAACTAAGGAATTAAATATAAATTTCTAGCCTTTTTTTGTATTAAAATGCTTTGTTTCACATAGGGTCACAGCTTACGGGAAACTGTTTTGAAAACCAAATCATCATTTGTTACTTTTAAGACAAAATTTAGTAGAATTATTGCCTGTGCAAAATCGTCATGGTTCGACGGCGCGAAATTAGTCAGAGAAATTTTTGTTGAAACTACAAATTCGTAACTTCTCAAGTGTTTCGGACAGAAGACAGCCACCAGAAGAAACCTTTTAACAGATTTTTTTCAATTAGAAGTAAATGCATATTGTTTACGTACGATCGGAGGAAAAATGCACTGATGTGTGCAAATGTATAGGCAAGATTGCTTTTAAAATGTTGAGATCTCTCAGGATGTTTATAAAATCCATGGTGTGTACAATCGCACGTATCATTTACTTTTGTAAAAAAGTGGGCAAAAACGCGTTTGTTTCCTGTGCTTCTCAAAACATTGGTGGCTGCCCACCCATACCTCATTTTTTTCTCAGTCCTTTCTCACAACGCAAATACGACCTCTTGCCCTGGGGTTCCACCAAGCATAACCAAGGCCTTCTTCTGAGAAAGAGACCTCCCCCTCACGTGACCAAAGGATTGTCCCCTGGTTTAACCAACACTTTAACAGTCCTGACATAGCGCTTCATGTTATCTCGTTTTTTATAGACGAAACTGGATATGAAGAAAGGTAGGATGTTTATATTTATTGTAAATCTTTATTCTTATGTAGTTATTGAATTTATTTTTAGTTTTGAATAAACTGGTGCATTCATGCCACTATCCGTAATTATTTGTAAATTAAGATGTTTTATTTTATATGAGAAACCAGTCTTACAGTTTATATTTTTTTTATTCTATCAAATCCTATTATCTTAAAAATATTAAAAAATTCATTAAAAACATATAACGTGTAAAACCACACATTTTACAGTAATGCCTCGTTATTATTATGTACCGGACACTGTTCATCTAATAAAATACATATCCTAACATTTTCACGGCTGTGCATACTATTTGAATGAGATAACATATTGATTAATATATTTTAGTGAATAGCGAAATATTCTTAATACGGAATATATAAATGTTTTTGAAGAAATTTTCTTTATTATTTCTGTTCCTTTTCATGTTATGACTATTAAATTTTAAGAAACGTATATTGAAATTTGTGAGTGTAATGTGTAGGAAATTTTTTGCTAGCTGAAAAATAATTGCGCGTAAAAAGTGTGCTATCTTTGCACTAGGATAAATGTGGAACTATTTCACTGAAAAATTTAATTTCAAATCATTCAGAAGAGATATTTAATGTTAAAGTAGATATCAAGGATTTCAACGAAATATTAAACATTTCAAATAAATTAGAAGATATCTCAACAGAAGAGTATAAAGTTTTAATGTATGTAGCAGGTTATTGTGTGCATAATATATATTAATGCTCCGCGATTGCAAATATATAATTATTATTTTAGATAAAGAGATCAATTTCAATTCCGAAAAATCGGGACAAAACATTTGAGACTTTTGGACAGAAGTGATTTAAAAATGCCCGCAAATATATATTGTCATGAAAGTCCTTTCAACGCAATATTTCATTTTTAATTTGTTGATATCGAAAACATTCGAATCAAGATTTCTTAAAGTTGATTGCCGATTATCTTGTTTACAAACATAACAGAAACATATTTGGAATTACATGAGTTGTAGAATGTCTCGCATTCGTTTCATTCACCTTGTGTAAACTGTATCACACCCCTGCATTTACATATTTTAAAAAAAATTCATTACATTCGGGAATATATGCTTAAATAAGAATTCAAAAAAGCGCAGTGAAGAAATTTTAACGGTGAAGGATAATTGAAAAATAAGGAAATTTAAGGCCAATTATAGATTAATGCTGCTTTTTATATTTCCCTGTTTTATTTATTTAAATATTAAATTTTCGATTGGTATATTATTCAATGCGCATGTACTTCCTTATCTATACTTCATTTTATTATACTACATAGAATTTATGCACATGTTTGATAGTTCACATAACTATTTCTTAAAGAAAAATTTTATTTATCTACATTATTCGTTTAAATTATTTTCATGAAGATTTCAGCATTCGAAGTATGTTAAATGTAAAATGCTATTTTTTTAATTAAAAAAAAATTGTGTTTGATTTTTAGATATTTTTAACTAGGCATAATATTTATTTTTAACGCATAAGCAAATAACGTAAAAATTGGCTTAAATAATATTACAAATACAAAAAAATGATTCAAAACTTGAAACTAATCAGAGCATTGCCTCATTAATGATAGGTCAAATGAAAAGTTGCTTTGTTCAATTTATAGGTAAAATATGACGATGAAAATTATGATTAAATATTGGGTCGCAAATGTTGAAAGTGTGAGAAGCACTGAGCTAAGTGGATAAGATTGCATGAAATTACTCCAACTAGGAGATGGGGTGTACATACAAGCGGGCAGATCTATGTACAGTGAAAATAGCTTAACATGAAAATGAGGGGACTGAAATATGCTTTCGTGTTAAAAAAAATTTCATGTCAAAGGATATTAAAAAAAAAAACAACTCTACACACATTATCATCATATACTGCAACGAATTCTTCCGATAATACAGTAGGTCAGTCCAATAACACAGAAAACTAATGCGAAATAATCTCTCTTTGATTTCACACCCCTCTAAAATTTCTAGTATTTTCCGTATTTTGTTCATTCCCAGAAGGGAAATCTTTCGGTGTTAAGATGGAAAAAAATACATGAAAATACATAGCAGTTTGTGGGACCGTTGTATTGTTTCGTGTTATCCGATATTTCGCTTTAAGCACTTTCACGTTAAACGTATTACCCTGTAGATCATGATTAGCTTTTAATGTTTTCTTTTATTATTGTTTTTCTTCTTCTTTATAAGCGTAACAACCTGTTACAGGTCTTGGCTGCCTCCACAACTCGCTTCCTCCAATTCCAACGATATGCAGCAACTCTCTGCCAGTTTTTAATATTTAGAATTTTTAAGTCCTTTTCAACATCATCTATATCCACCTTGTTGTTGGTCTTCCTCTTGTTCGAGATCCCATAGGATTCTTAAATGTGTAAGCTCTGGTCTGGTTGTTTTCAGGGCTTCTCCAGATGTGGCCGAGCCATCTCAATCTGTTACTTCGGATGACTTGAGTATAACTTGAGGTTCTTTGTAAAGCCTATATAGCTCGAAATTATATCTAGTACGCCAACATCATTGATCTTTAACAGGCCCAAATATAGTTCTCAGTGCTTTTCTTTCGAAAGTTTCCAGAGCTCGTATAGTCTCCAAATTCAGCGTCCAGGTTTCGCTAGCATACAGCAACACAGGCAAAATTAATATCTTATATAATCTTAACTTTGTTTTTCCGCTGATAAATTTCGATCTTAATTGCTTCTTTAGTCCAAAAAAACATTTGTTAGCCAATTTTTTTATTGTTTTTAGTGCAGTGAAAATTATTTAATCAAAATGAGCTGCAAGATTTTTTTCTCAAATATTTTTATACCAAATATAATTACAAGAAACTACCTTTTAATAAAAGTATAACATTTTTACTAAAAAAGGAAAAATGGGTGCTGTTAATGAGCGTTGTAAAACCATAAACATAAAAATCACTTCTTTCCTCTTTTGTTTTTCTAAATTGTAAGGCTCTTATTAAATTGAAAACTTTAATTTCCCCAAATGCATATTAAATTTAAACACTACTACGTCTTAGGTAATACTAACCATATTAGATATTTTCGTAAAGCAGCTATCGCAAAAAATCAATTTCGAGACGCTTTTGTTAAATATCAATCCCCAGAGCGCGTTGCCAGTGTCGCTGATAAGCTATGTCACGAACTTTACTATCAAATAAAGGATGTACGTAAAAGAAAACATTAATGGACAATGTGATAGAGAATTGGGGTGTGGCTGAATCGATGACAATATTTTTTCACAAAAACGTTTTGAGAATTTGGGATGCGGCTTAGAATCGAGTAAATACGGAAACTTTATTTCTCAGTTATATATTAAATACTAATAATTAATTTCTAATAAAAAATGATCTTTTTCAAAAATATGTATATAAACAAAGCAATAAAATAAAGCTTATGAAAATACAAATAATTGCTTTCTTCGATTGTGAAAGCAATATTTTCGAATATAATACGAAGAAAAATGTGACTATTTAAATAGTAATAAAGGATATAAAACATAAAAGGGAGAAAATAAAAGAACGCGACCACACACCCTTAAAAAGGTATTAATAGATCAGCAGAACCAATATCCTGTAGAAAACTGGTTTCG
>BMAU01015950.1:0-63236 GCA_019973935.1 Trichonephila clavipes
AGTTTTAGTTTACAAGCAGCTAGAGGGCGCTGTTCATTGACAGAACCAACAGTAGCAGTAGTTTAAATCCAGCCAAATTAAAAAGACATTTGTAATTAAATTATCCTTATCTACCTAATAAAACTATTGAATATTTTCAATGTAAACTTGGAAAATCTAATGAATAAAAAGAACACTTTTTCGAAATACATGTTTTTGTGATAACGAAGCATTTCTTAGGGCTACTTTTCGAATTAGTTATCGAATGACTAAGGAGGATGAAGCCTACACTATTGCCGAAAAATTAAAAAAGCCTTGTCTCATAGATGTAATCTTTTGCAAAAAAAAAATGGGGGATAACTTCGTTTAAGATATCAACAGCATTCCACTTTCAGATACTACAGAGGTAAGGTGAATAAAGGAAATAGCCCAATACTGTGAGCATGTACTTTTATGTCGATTAAAGTCAACTTCTCATCGTTTTACGTAACAATTAGATGAATCCACAGATGTTGCTGGTTTAGCAATTTTAATTGTATTGGTTCGATACGTTTTCAATTCTTCGATCCAAGAAGATGTACTTTTTTGTAAGCCACTCGTAGGAAGAACAACTGGGGAAGCAACTTTTAAACTGATTTATTTTTACATGCAAAAACATGAACTAAGCTGGGATTTATGCTCACACGTTTGCACAGATAGTGCAAAATCTTTATTAAGGTTAGAAAAAAGAGCTATATCCCGAATTATGTCAATAGCTTCCCATATTGAACATTCGTGCTGTTCTCTTCATCGACATCAATTAGTTGCAAAGAGAATGCCAAAAACGTTAAAGTTTTAAGTTCCCTTTCTATTAGAGGTTTTAAAGATTGGAAGCACCTCGCTGAGATTTTAAATCAGCATGAAACCTCTAAAAAACATATCCAAAGTCAAAAGTCTTGGATTGAATTAAGTCTAAGAATGCAGTACTCTAAAACGATTGACAGTAACTTAGAAAGACTCATTACCGCAGAAATAAATCATTGGTACGAGGTGCTTCAACAAATTGTTGCAACAATAAAAATGCTTGCACAAAATTGTTTAGCCCTCCGAGGTACAAGTGACAAACTTTACGATTTCGGTAACGGTAATTTTTTGCAAATTATTCAATTAATTGCTCAGTTTGATCCAGTAATGGAAGAGCATCTTTGCAAAGTGCTTAAAAAAGAAGTTAAAGTGCACTATCTCGGAAAAGAAATTCAAAATGAATTAATTACTCTTTTAGGTGAAAACATAGCATTTCATATTATTGGTGAGATTAAAAAAGCTAAGTATTATATTCAGTAATTCTAGATTGTACTCCTGATATCAGCAAGACGGAGCAAATGCCAGTCTTAGTAAGGTATGTATCCATTGACAAATCCAATACCAAGGAGGTTTCCATTAAAATTAATGAAAGCTTTTTAGGCTTTCTTCCAGTTGAAAGATAGACTGGCTATGAACTTTCCACTCTAATACTAAAAGGATTTGAAACATTGGGATTGAATTTGCAGGATATGAGGGGACAGGCCTTCGATAATGGGGCAACATGAGAGGCAATAAATCAGGAGTACAATACGTTAAATCCAAGAGCATTTTACCTTCCATGTAGCAGCCACTCATTAAACTTGGTAGTTAATGACATAGCAAAAGCATCCTTCGAAGCCGCAATTTTTTTAATATAGTCCAAAAAATATATCTATTTTTTTCCTCATCAACTTTTCGATGGACCATATTATTAAAATATGTTCACGGACTTACTTTAAAACCCTAAGTGATACTCGCTGGGAAAGCCGAACAGAAGCATTAAAACCACTAAGATATCAATTAGGAGGGATATACGATGCTTTACTTGCTGTTTGCAATAATTCGGAGATTGACAACTCTCTAAGAATTGAGGCTTCTGGACTATTAAGTTGTGTTAAACAAGTTAAGTTCTTATGCTGCATTGTAATTTGGTACAAAATCTTAAATTGTATCAATCCTATAAGTAAGCTCTTGCAGACAAAAGACTATGATTTACAATCTGCTATGGAGCTCTTGAAAAATTGTAAAGATTTTTTCAAGGATCTTAGATCGGACACAGCCTTTAATGAAATGCTTTGCGATGCTCGAGAACTCGCTGACGAAATTGATATACCGGCTAATTTTGAGCTCACCCAGCCACGTCATAGAGTTCGAAGAAGAAATGTTAATTTCGACTATGAGGCACGAGATGAGATCCGATAGAAGATTCTACTTTGAAATATAAGGCAGAGTTTTATTTTTTCATATTAGAGAGAGAGATAAAGCTATCAATGCACTTGAATCCAGGTTTGATTTGATCAGTACCCACAGCAGCTATTTCCAATTTTTATACAATATTTGTGATTTAAAAGATACTCCTCAAAACGACGTACTAAAGTATTGTAAAGATCTAGAAACGGTATTGTTAACTGATGGGAATTCATCAGATATAAACGCGCTGGACCTGGCAGATTACATAGTAACAGTTTAAGCTTTGCTAATAAAAATGAAAGCCCAATCGAGATTTTAAAATTCATATCGAACCTGGATTTTGCTTCAGATCTCGGTATAGTCATAAGGGTATTGCTTACTCACCCAATAAGTATGGAAAGGGGAGAAAGGAGTTTCTCCAAATTAAAATTAATTAAAAAATTTTTACGCTCCACAACTACAGAGGATCGGCTAAACGGCTTGGCAACAATAGCCATTGAACATGAACTGGCTGAAGAAATTGATGCTAAAGAAATTATAAAAAATTCTCAGAATGAAAAGTGAGAAAAAAAAACACTTTTAAGTTTAGCTGTATTAAACTGTTAACTATTTAACTGCATCTCGGTTTAAATGTATTTTTGATATGTAATTAAATTTTAATATTAAGGGGTTTTATAGTTTGTTTTAATATTTTTTTAATATCTGTATTTTTTAATTATATGCTAGAAGTGACTCTTTTTTTTTCTATTCAAAACTAATTTTAATTTACTGCCAAAATCATAAATTAGTATTTTTTGCTAATCAAAACTTCAACATTATTTATAGCAATTTTTTTGCTCACGTTTTATTTTACCATTAAGTGTGGGAAGGGTTTAGGTTATCTCTTTTAATTTTTTGTTATAAAAAGGCAGCATTTTACCTCTTTGCCCAGGGCGGTGAAACTGTTAGCGCCGTCCCTGTGCACAGTAATAAGCAAAAATTCTTCACTCTCTTCAATAACAGCATTAAAAATTACCAAAAAATAAAGTTCCTATTTAATAACAATATAACAGGTTATCGTAAAATAAGTTAAAAATATATATTTTAGATAAATCGTACATACAATTAAAGCATACATATATACCTAAAATAAATGTATATGTAGAGAGAAAATATAATACACCCATATGTAAAAATGTAATTCATTTAGCTAATAAAGTATGCATTTTTTTCAAAGCAAAAAAAAAAGACAAACAAATTTAAAAACAGTAGCTTTATTGGTATCAAATACAATCACAGGATTAAGAATTATTAAATAAATTTCAAATATATTTTTAGACAAAAATCTATACTATATAATTATAGATATATACAGGAAAAATAAATACATACATAAAAATAGATTATACAATTTATTTAACTGTTGTCGCAGTTACTTTTATTTCTTTAAATCTTTGGTACTTTTTCTACCAAAAGCAGTTTTACATTGTTGCAAATGTGAATTAAATATGTTATAAAACTTTATTGGTACCATGCATAGTACATGCATAAATTCATTTGAATTTATCAAGCTAATCGATATTTCTGAGGCAATTTGACGTTTTTTTTTATTAATCCAATTCTTACGAATGCATTTAAAAATGTGCACTGAATCAATAACAAAAAATAAAGGATTGGAAGAATCAGAAGGATGTGGATATACAATGCTCAATTTGGGAGGAACAAAAAAGTTTGACATTGATTTCGATTTATAGAATTATTGTCAGAAACTACACCTATAACTTTGAATCCTATACCATCAAGCTATACGATAGTTTTTTTTAACAGCAAACAATTTTTCTCCATCGATTTTTTTCATTGGCATTATATGAACTACTTCTTTAAGAGGAGAAAGAAGACTTTGAATCACATGAACACATATGCTGAAGTAGCAGCTTGTTCACTGTTATATGCCATCCCTACAATATTACCCCCTTTAAAATCTAAATATGGCTTTAAATGGATTTCGTCAAGCCTCGATCAGTATGACAAAACTGTCATACTGATCAGTATGACAGTTTTGTCAACAGATTTTAGGATAGATTTAGGATTTAGATTTTTTTTCATGCATGCTAGAAAGTTTTCATTTGATTGTTCTGATTGAGGGTTAGTTTTTAAAGATGTACAAATTTTGCGCAAAGTTCTGGGATGGGGAATATTGAGATATCCTGAATTTCTTAATAATTTATAGGGTTGAGGTGATATGAATTGTAATATACAAAAAAAACATCATTTCAGAGGAATATCTAAAAGAAAACTTGTTACTAGTTAAAAACTTGAGTTGGTCAATTAAGAAATGGGGTGCAATTTTTTTATCATCATCTAAATCTGAAAGCATACTTTCTAAATGATTAACAATAAAACCAAATGTTATAGGAAAATCGTGGGAGCTTTTCATTTCTATTCTGAGAGCCAGTTCATGTAATATTTCATTTACAACAATAGTATTATTAACTTTTAGAGGAAATTTGTACTTACCAAGTTGATCTATCTTTGTTTGACCTATGTGAATTGTTAAATGTAAGTCTATTTATAATCACTGATGCTTTAATAACAGGAGATATTATTGTGTCTAGCATCATAATTATTACTAGATCCTTTTTAAAAATGACAGTCCATATGTCCTGAAGCTCCTCTGCATTTAAACACTCTACTAATTCTGGGAACGACGGAAATGATTCTTTTTTTTTTTCGAATTCTTCCTTGGAAATAATGCTTGCTTGGATTAAGCGTTGTAAGTGTTCATTTTCTAATTTTTGCAGTCTCTGCTCAGGACATTCACGAGCAGGATTTCCAGAGTTAGAAAGATATGTGGGGAAATCTGTAAAAATAGTTGGCACAGCAAAATTTTGTAGTCTGAAACGCTTTAAGGGCACACATATCCTCTCCAGTCTTTTCATTGTAAGGTTCGGTGTATCTTCATATTGCATCATCCGAAAAGTGTAATTCACAAACCTCTAAAATGAAGTTAACGAATTGTGAGGTTAACGCTGATACATGTTTATCTGTTTTCAGCTTTATTTTTTCTTACTTTTAAAGTCATCGTAATAGTTCAAAAATCAGCTAGTTTTTTTTTGTTGTTGTGAATGTGTTTTGCATTTTGTATCTCACATCATATTAATATACAAAATATACAATAAATGGTTGCTTATGTCCATATTTACATTGACTAAGAGCTGTATATCATAATGGGCTTCCTTTGCTAAGAAACTAAACTGCTGGACAATTGCTAAGGACGGATAACACTATCATCCATAGCAACCACAAAATGAAAGGAAGAAAAATGTGGAAAATTAGAATAAGTGCGGGATATTAGTAAGAAGAAGTATGAGTATGCAAATTTTTTCCCACGTCTGTTCATCACGTGATAGCGTTCATAAGAGCTTTAAAGGTTTTGACGCGTGTGGACAGTTGTTGTTTCAAGTCAAAGTTTTACAGGAAAGATTTAATAGATGAACTTAAAATTTTTGGCATGTCTTCCCGACATCACATAGATGATTTTATGTGTGGCCGAATTATTGGAAAGATCGAAGAAGGGCGAAAAATAACAGATGTTGCCAGGGAGTTCGACATCGCTCACAGCGTTGTTTCACGGCTGTGGAAGTCATTTAAAACTACTGGAATGTGTAGTAGACGGCACGGGGGAGGTCGTGTTAGAAGTACGACGCCTGCAGAAGACACATATATCGTCCTATCAGCAAAAAGGAACAGGCGCACCACAGCTCAGCAGGTGGCAAATCAGTTTCTTGCTGCCTCAGGAAAGCAGATCTCCCGAAAAACTGTTGCCAGACGTTTGAGGGGAGGAGGACTATACGCACGCAGTCCTGTTGTGTGTGTCCCATTGACCAGACAGCACCGTACTGCCCGTTTGCAATGGTGTCGTGAGCATCACAATTGGACTGAACAGGACTGGGCATGCGTACTATTCTCAGAAGAGAGTAGGTTCAGTCTGTCATCGGATTGTAGACGCCAACTGATCTGGCGCGAGAGTGGTACTGCTTATCGTCTAGAAAATATCCAGGAAAAGGACCGATATCCGACATGCAGTATCATGGTGTGGGCCGGCATCATGATCAATGGCCGCACGCGCCTATATGTGGTTGCGAATGGGACTATGACGAGCCAACGATACATTGAGGAAGTTCTACTTCCTCATGTTCGTCTTTTCCGTGGTGCTGTCGGTGATAAATTTGTTTTTATGGACGACAACGCAACATGTCATCGAACACTCACTGTTAAGGATCGTCTAGACAGCGAAGGTATTCAACGTCTCGTATGGCCAGCGCGTTCTCCAGATCTAAACCGCATTGAAAATGTGTGGGATGCTTTGGGGAGGCAAGTTGCTGGTCGAAACTATCCTCCGACAAACAAGAACACCCTCATCCGTGCACTCACAGAGGAATGGGATAAATTGCCTCAACAGCTGCTGGATAATGTTGTGCAAAGTATGGTATGACGTGTGGAATGTTGCATCACACTTCACGGTGGACATATCCCGTACTGATACCTTTCTTTAAGGTGCCTGCTGACTTTTAGATGCATTGTTCCATTTCTCCGTACGCAGATCAAATGAACGTTTTTTTTTCTTTCAGATGTTTCACAGCTTTTTTACTTTCCAGAACAATAAATATTCTTTATTCTAATGTCTGAACAGTGTGGCAACTATATTTTATCCTACTAGGCCTCGTGTCTCGCTTAATGTTATGCTACATAGCAATTTGTGATCCGTCCTTAGCAATTGTCCAGCAGTATATTAATACTTAAGGAACAGCAATAGCAAAAACACTAGACAGTTTTTGTCTCATTAACAATGCTTGTTTGGGCTCCTTTTTAAAAACATAAATTTTATTAGGGCTACAAAATATTTTTATTTCATAAACAAAACACCTTTATGATTATAATAGATAAATAAAAATAAATTGCCAATGTTTAAGAAACTCACATGAAGAAAAAGAAATGATTACATTTTCAAAGGTCTTATCGAACAACCTATTAAAGTTATTTGTAGACTTTTAAAATAAAGATATTACTACAATTTCCATAAATAGAATAAAATTAAAAAACTTACCTTCGAATACTTTGATGGAGCAAAATCTTTTCTTGAAATGGCTTGTATCCATTTATTTCGAAGAAAGTCCTCCTTTCGGAATCCAAATATCTGTACTGTCCCAGTATCTTTAAAATTGCTATTGCAATTCGGTTCATCTCATTTTTTTATGATCTTATCCAAAATCGTCACAAATAAATTGAAAATCTGCAATAAAAATGTAGAAAGCAGCGAACTGTACAGGAGCAACAATCAAAATAGCGTAGTCGAGTAAAGTGAACGTCAAATCAGGCGGGATTTCTATACCTACTATATGTGACGTCACAAGCCTCTCTCATTTCAGTAGCCAGGCCTGGCATCTAGGAGGTTTTGGTAGAATACCATCCCTTTCCCCTTTCATCTTCAAGAGCAATCGTTCTCTCTTTAACGATTTCGTAGGAAAGCTTTTATTGCTCAATATTTTATTTACATTTGAGTCGAAGAGATTGCAGGCAAAATTGTTGCGACTTTCGGATCATAGCCTGTGTTGCTCTATATCCCCTTCAACCTTTCAATCAATCAATCAGTTGCGACTTCCCCCCCCCGAGGAATACATAGATGTTTTTTCCCTGTATCTAAAGTAAATTTTTCCGATTGTGGGAATATATTTTTAAGAAACCGAATTACAATATTTTTGAGTATTATAAATGGATTCCTCTGAGTTTTCGGACGAAGTGTCAGAATTATGTTATGAAAAATTTAAAACTTTACCTAAAAGGGGGAAACCTCAAATTAATAAAGAATGGACTTTGCTTGCAGCTGTCGTTATGGAATATCCAACTCAAAGTAAATTTGTTTTTAACTTAACTTAAATTCAATTATGAGAAATAGTGTAGAAAAAAAAGTGAATTTGTCTTAATAAGTATCTTATTTTATTGCTATACCAATAATGTTCTTCCTAAGAATTCTTTCTTGAAGTATACATTTGATTTGTTTCAGCTTTGAAAATAGTTTCATTGACTACTGGTACCAAGTGCTTAGGATATTCTGAACTAAGTGATAAAGGTCTAACCCCTTTCACCTTTTTATTTATTTATTTATTTGAATTTTCATTAAATACTTTTTCTGTGTGTTTTATGTGTATGTGATATATATTTGATTTTACAAATTTATATATTGTTTTGATCAGGAGATGTAATTTTTGACAGTCATGCTGAAGTTCTTGCCCGTAGGGGATTTATTAAGTAAGCATAGCAATTCATTGATTTAAAAGTAAAATAAGTAAATATTTTATAAAGTACCACACTCACATGTACAAAATGTGGTAAAGTCCTAGTCCAGTTCATACCTTTGGCAACAGAAGGAAAAATAATTTAACAACTCACATTTGTCTGAATTAGATTTTTATCCAGTATGACAATAATAAATTACAAGTTGGCTACAAATAAAATTGTGTACTAAAATAAGATCTAAAATCAAAATTCTTATTAAGATTGTGTCTATGTATAATACAATAATCAAAGTATTTATGAAAAGAACTGAATTATTTTTGTTTTACATCATAATTATAAAACATATGGCATCTAATATTGGTGGCATATATCGACTACTCTTATGTGAAAAGTTATATTTTTTTGGGGGGGGAATGTTGTCTAAGGCCTAGTTACATAATCTGTATGCTAATAATTAAAAATTTATTGGGGGTTTTAACTCCAACAAATTTTTAACCAGCCTTGTGTGTGTCACTGTCTAATATTATTAACACTTAATGAACAATCTCTTTAATATTTTTCTCATACATTTATTAATAGTTTTTTTAATAATTATTTCTTAAAATTCCTGTATACTTAAAATATTAATTAATATACTCATATTAATTTTTAAAAATGTTTTTATTCCATTATTATAATATGTAAGTAATTATATAAAATTTTCACTGTATTTGGTAAAAAATAATGTAAAAAGTTTTAAAATTTCTCTTCATTTTTTTTAAAGTATAATGTCACTTTTATATATAAAATTAAAATATGCAAAGGTCTTAAGATATCACTAGATCAATTTATTTGCCTTGAATTATGAACTAGAATTTGAGATATGAGTCTGCCTTGCTAACATCGGAATCCCTCTTCTGTTTTGATTCCTGAATTTTGTGCATTGTTCAATCTGTATGTTTACCTTGCCTCAGAAAAGTTTCTGTTGTGTTGAAGCTTGTTTTTTTAATATTATTTAACCATCCATACGAAAAAGGCGAACAGTGATGTAATAATAGAGGGAGAGGGAATTATAGCCTAATAATTAAAGGGAAAGAAAATCGTAAGAAAGTTATGTATTGAATCATCGTCATGGTACTTCCCTAATGCATTTAAAAGTCATTTGAAATATTTTTATATTATTTCACCCACATTGATGAAAATTGTCAAATTCTGGAAATCCAATGTTATTCTTTCATGGCAACCGTGCATAATATTAACTGTTGTGTTTCTACAAAGAGTGTAAACATTTTTATTAAAGTTTCATTCCTCCCCCCTTCTACGTATTTGCTTGTCTTGATTTAAAAGTTTAAAAAAGACAGAGTTGATTTATTAATAGGGGAAAATGCAATATAAATGCTTTATGTATTTACTTCAGATGTTTAAATTTGTATGCAATGAATTTGTAATCCAAGAAATATGCATTTTCAAAATGCTGTGTTATAATGTTAAATCAATGCATTTAAAATTAAGAATATAATTCAATTTAAATGCAGCTCCTTGCCTTTTATTTCAATTCCATAATTTCTGAATGATATTTAAGTTATTCTTAAAAGTATTGTAAAATTTTCAACCACAGTAAAGAACAACAGATCCCTACCTAAAAGTGAACACTTATTTAAAAATAAATCAAAACAGTATGTAAAACTTAAAATGCAGCTATACTAACATATATGTATGTAACAAGCAACTTTTTTTACTTTGTTTGTTATTCTTCTGCAACAAAAAAGTGAGCAAACTTTATTAGCATGTTTGGAATAATATACAAGTACTCATTCATAATAATACAAGTTGCAATAATATTCATGGGACAGAGAGAGAGGTATCCATTTCAAGGGAATAATGGATAAAAGTGTGATGAAAAAGTTATTGATGAAAAAAAAATTAAGTAATACTTAAGATTATAAAAAAATTATATGTTGGCTCCACCAATATCTGTTTATTTCTTTAGATGTCCTTTTAATTGTATGCATGCATTTGATTTTGTTAATTGTTAATCAATTTTGTTCTTATAAAAAATATTTTTTTGTGTGAGGGGCAGTATGAGTAAATTTGATCTTATTTAATTTCAACTAGCCTTCTGAATTACAAATTTATTCATGTAATGAATTAAACTCGTATCTGAAGGTAACACTGTGTTTTTATACTATGGATAAACTCTGCTTATTATGTTAAATTTCAATACATGCATATATATATCTGTGTGTGTGTTTACTATAGTTTTTATAAAAATATTTATTTAGTATTAAATTTTTTTTTATTTATGGTATATGTTTTGTGTGTGTAGCATTTCATTTAAGTTAACTAAATACATTCTCTGTAAGTAATACAAATTTATTATTGCATTGTAAATACAGGTTTATGATGCATCATATGGTTTCACTGCTTCAAAAAAAAGATTCTGATGTTTTACATTTTGATGAAATGCAAAGAAAATTCACCTTAAAATCTGGAATTAAGTTTCATTTGTTCATCAGCCATATCCCATGTAAGAGATATTTATTTTTCATTATATGTAAACAGTTCTGAAAGTGTGTTATACTAAACAAAATGTTTCTTTTAAACATAGACTTAAAATAATTTGATATTACTTGGAACTTATATATATATATATAAATATAGTAGATGTAATACAAACCAGAAATAAGCAAATTTGTGTTTGTAAACCTTTTTTGTTTATCACAGATACAAGTATATGATTTTGTTATCACCTAACTTGCATATGTATGTATGTATGTGTGTGTACTTCCACCTGCTTATTGCTCCTTCAAGCATATGGTGCCCAGCAGTCCAGTAAATTTTTAAAAAAATTCCGCCAGTAATTGGGAGAATTGCAAAAAATATTTGAGAAAAGGGTGTCCATCAAAACAAGACAAAAAAGATGTCTTCCAGTCATTGGAGCAGAAATACACAACACACAATCAGGGAAGTGAGCAAGTCCAAATTTAAACAGATCAGCCCGTAAATAATCATATTCAGTTATAAATCTGAAACAAGGAATACTTTTAGCTCTTGGCAGAGAGACATGGATCTGTCTGTTAAATGGTGAAGACCAATTCTTCCCAGCGGCAATATTTCTTTAATGACAACAGACTGACTTTATGGATGTACTCTCCATTAATCCATTTAATGTTTCTAGGAGGAATATGTATGTAAGGTGGATCAAAACCATAGCCTCTTTAGCAAGTGCATGCATCTGGCAGGAAAATGACGATGTCTGGAAATCCATTGTAAGAGGATGTCCTTTCCTGACTCAATAAAACAGTTAATCAGTAGTTTGCATTCAAACTCAGTGGATGTAATTTCGACATTATATCCTGTGATTGTATGAATAACAACTTGAGAATCCACACATAGAGCAACTTTCTGATGAGTTATATTTTTAATAGCTCTAAAGGCCATCAAAATTGCTTGCAACTCATCATCAAAATTTTTACAAAGGTGCCTCCCTCAGCTGAAAAATGTTTGAGAATACACTGACATCTGCCCTATCATCCATCGCAAAGCTATCACTATTAATATGGGTCTTATGCTCAATAGGATAACTTTCATAAACAATAACCAATGCTACAGGTTTAAGCTCGCTCCATTAGGAGAGAACTTTTTGAGATATGAACAAGTCAAAAACAACCCTTGCATGCTGCAAAATTCCTTGAAAAATATAAGGTTTAAAAATAGTCTAGTGATTCAGGGAAAGTCCTATATTGCTTGAAAGTTGTCAATCTACATGAAAAAAGTATTTTTTGTCTTAAGACTTTGCAAAAATATCCTTAAATGAAGTCTTTCCCTTATATTTTAAGCTGTCATCAGATAGCTATCAGCATGGTTGAATATGTAATATAAGGAAATTGATGATGGATCGAACATAAATAAGACTTTCTAAAGATGTTTTCTGAAATATTGCTTGCCAAAACAATATACTAATGTTATTTTTCAAATTTCCTCCTTTAAAACCTATCCATTCTTTTAAGAACATTTATGGGCTTTCTATTTGTGTATAATAGAAAAAAGTTGAACGTGTGAAAAACAAATTGTACAAGAATTCTTCACTTCTTCATTCAATAAAAATCCTTTCTCCTCTTAATATTTCTTTGGAGGTTCCAAACAAATGGTAGTCCAAAGGTGTTCATTTTTGACTATGAATTCAATGAATGTTTCAAGTGCTGCTCTCTGAAGCTTCTTTAACTTTTCTTCTGGATAAAAGGAATATTGTAGATTGATTGAACATTCAGAGTTATGCTTATAATGAGAAATCTTTTCATCACAAGTTAAAATGTAACTACTTCCTTCCACTTCATTACTATTCAAATGTTTTAAATAAATTTTTTTTCTTGATATTTTTTTACTTGTGTATTCAAATTTCAAGGTACCTCCGTGCTGTGAATTTTCAAAATTAGAACTTATTCCAAGTAATTAATTGTACACTTCTATAATTTATGTCCATTTATCATTAATTTTTTAACTCTTATTTCTCTGCCACAAATTATTAATCAGCCTTATTAAGCCACAAATATGTTGATTTTCCACTTTTGGTGGCCTTGATCAAGGACAACTTTAAACCAAATTTTCACTTTTCTTTGCAACTGTTTTAAACCATGCTGCCACATTGCATAATTTGCATGTAGCATGTCACTACCAAACTAAGCATCCAATTTGTCTTATTTCAACTGATTTGTCACCTTTATTTGTTAAAAATCAAATTATTGTTCATTGTGTAGCTGAAGTAATTTATATTTTCTCATCATACAAGTGACTTAATATATAAAGATACCAATCAGTTATTTAAACTGTATATAACTTCATGTTTGTTACGGTAGAATATGTAAAAATCGCCTGCTGTTTTTAAAAAAGTCTCATTTATATTTGATCCTTCTCTTTGATATAACAAATATTTAAATATGAATCATTGTTTCTACTTTTGTAAGATTTTCTGTCAGCTATATTTGAATTAGCACAATTAGGGTATTAGTAATAACATTTATTGGAAATTTCATGAAATTTTTATCTAGGTGGGGATGCTGCAATATTTCCAAAACATTCTATTACTAAACAACATCAGTCAACTGAAGAACAACATCAAAACGATGATGGTGAAAGTTATCCCAAGAAGTTTAAACCAGATATGAGAAATGACATAAATGTTGACTCTGAACCCGACTCTTCCTTATGTTCCCTCTCTGACATTCACAGGTTATTGCTTACTATCCTAAGATCTTAATTTATAACATTTTACAGTTTTTATAAAAGTACTTATAATATTTCTTATTTTCTCTTTGCTCCAAAAATTATTTAAATAAATTTGTGTTTATTTTCATTATGAAGAAATAAGACAATATAATATTCATCAATATTTCTACTCTTATGCATTTAGACTTAAAATAATTCTTTGTTTTTTAGAACATTAATGCATTTGAATTCTGTATTTAAAAAAAAATCCTTTTTTTCCTATATTATTTTAATTTAAAAGGCAGTTTTAATTAATGTTTAATTTTTAAAAGCTGAGCAAAACTATTATCTGTTGTGGTAATTGTCATATAAATCTTCATAAAAATTTGCTTTTAAAATTTAATAAGGAATAAATATTTCAATGTTGTTTGAGTATAGCTGGATTGTTATAAATAAATTTGATTAGAGAGTCTGAAATTTCTCTTGAAACATTATCATAAACATCAATTTAATCTAAATTCTATACAGTGGTGGCAAAAAGTCCTGAACACACTCATTTTTTTGCATAATTTTTGTGTTTGACTTCATTTTTCGTTATGAAATTATCGCACTTAGATATTGTTATTGATTTTAATGTATTTTTTCATGCTGATTTCAAATCTGTTTGTAGATTTCATCTAAAGTAAATAGTTTCATTGATATGTTGAAAAAACCTTGACAAGAAAGCACAAGGTCACTGTAAGAATGAGTGAGTGTGTTTTCCAAAAATGAAATGCTCCATTATTTCAACCAATCAGAGAGCAGTAGCGAAAAAGGGTTGAAAGAAAAGGATAAAACGGGGTTTATTGTATTGAATGCAGTTGTGTGGAAAATAGTGTATTGAAAGCAATTTGAAGTGCGTTTGTGGAAAATATTGGAATTATGGCTAAATTTTCATATCTGTCTGAGAATAAAATGTACAAAGTAATACATTTGAAGGAAGAAGGTTATTCTATGCACCAAATTGCTGCTAAAGTACCATGTGACCTTTCTACTGTTGTGAGAACTTTGAAAAGATTTTCTGAAACAAATTTTATCGCGGGGGCGATCAGGACGACCAAGAAAAACATCTTTACGTGAAGACAGGTTATTGCTTTCAAACAGAAAGCTTAATTCCTCACAAATTTTGAAACAATGAACTTTGACATCAAATGTGAGTGTGTACCCAAGAACTGTTAGAGGAAGACTGCTGGAAATTGGGTTACGTGGCTTTAAAGCGCACCCAAAACCATTACTGACTGAATTTCAATGCAAGAGGCAGGCAATTGACGTGGGCAAGGGAACATTCATTATGGACTATTAAATACTGGGAAATACTCAGTTTTGTGTTTCTGGCAACCAAAGTAGTGCCTATGTAAGACGATGCACTCATGAGGAATTCAGCCCTTAGTGACTGAAGCCCACAGTTAAGTACCCGACAAAAGTGATGGTATGGGGTCGTATGTCTTCTCATAGTGTTTGAAGCCTTCACATCATTAGAGGAACAGTGAGAACCATGGATTACATTGAAATACTACAAAATAAATTGCTACCAACTGCGAGAGACCTTTTGGGGAATCAGTCATGGATTTTTCAGGACGATAACGCCCCTTGCCATCGTGCAAAGGTAGTCCAGAAATGGTTGAGAGGCCATACTGTGAATAGAATGAACTGGCCAGGACAGTCTCCCGACCTTAATCCGATAGAGAGTTTATGGTTTAAAATTGGTTGTGAAATTTCAAAGAAAAAACCTTCAAAAAAACATGAATTAATTGAAGCTTTGATATTTTCCTTCAACCATATTGTCACGAAAGATCTTCTTCTGAAATTGGTGCATTCCATGCCAAAAAGATGTAGAGCCGTAATTAAAGCAAACGGCTGGCCCATAAAATATTGATTTTCTAACATGTGACAACAATGTAATTTTCAAAATGCTATATATATATATATATATATATATATATATATTAAATGTACCGTATTTGTCAATTTTTGTGTTATTTTTCTTTGCATATTATGTTATTCTATATTGTTTTATTCTGCACATATTTTACATTATTGTGTTCAGGCAGCTTTACTACAAAAAATATTTTAGTCATTAAGAAACTAGTAGTAGATTTGAAATCAGCATAAAAAATACATTAAAATCAATAACAACATTTAAGATAGTGCAATAATTTCACAACGAAAAATGAAGTCAAGCATACAAATTACGCTAAAAAATGAGTGTGTTCAGGACTTTTTGCCACCACTGTATGTGGCCGCGGTAGCCAAGTGGTATAGGTATCGGACCGTGGCTTGCCTTGTCACGAGTTCGAGCTCAGTACCACTAAAGACCTGCCGTGTAGGGCAGCGATGCACGATAAATCTGTCGAGAGCTGAAACGTCCTCCCGTTGGTGTGGTGTGGTAGTTAGGAGAGGTGGGTGCCAGCTCAGGTGTCGTCCACGTCACTTGACCATGGTTCAAAATTACGTGGTCCGTCGCCAAAAGCCCTCGTGTAGCTTAAACAGTGCGACATTAATAATAAATCAAATCAAATCAAGCCACCACTGTATATATTTTAAATGTGCTAAATTTTCTACCGTGTTGAATGTTTTGATACGTCAGTGTGTTTAATTTCAGTAAATAAACTATTAAGTTTTTGTTAAAATTCAATTATTAAATTTGATTACACTTAAAATATGATAATTTAATCTCTAAATTTCTTGACATGTACATGACTAAAAATTAAAATTTACAATAAACTTTTCATTGTGTTTTACAGTATCATCCTGTCGGTATCATTTTCCTTCAAAAATCCCAATGCTACTCAAATGTTTAATTTGAATTTCTTTTCTCTCCTAAAAAAACACTGTCAACTTCTGTATATTTACATTTTCATTTGTGATTGTTCATTCCATATACCAATTGTACCATTTATTTCTTATCTTTTTTCATGTTCTTCTGTAAAATAAAATTTTGTAACTTGTACTAATAAAATTTTGTAACTTGTACTTTATTTAACAGAAAATTAAATATCAATAATTTTGATTAATCAACAAATTATCATCAAACATCAATAATTTTGATTTCATATAAGTTTATATATAAGCACCTCTTCAATTTTCCATCTTTGTAATTGAAATCACATTTTTTGAGATTTTACAGTAATGATTTTCATCTAAAATAATTTGTCCTTAATCTGAGTGTTACCTTCTAAATGTCCATTATAGAAAGGAAGCCATATCCTTCAGAATTTTATGCAAAGCAAAATAAAATGATGGTTCAGTACATAGATTGCTTATGATTAATTGTCACATTAGAATGAAATAATACCTTTTTACCTATTTTAAAGAACAGGAGCTAAATGTGTTGAAGGTGAAAATCAAGATCCAAAAGTACCTGGAAAGGACTTCCACCTCACTGGTGTGCTCAGGACAAAGCCTGGTCGTGGAGATCCTACTTGGTCTATGTCCTGCAGTGACAAAATAGCTCTCTGGAATATCTGTGGAATTCAAGGAGCTCTTCTTTCCTGTTTGTTAACACACCCAATATATCTCTCTTCATTAATATTTGGGAAGTAAGTATTCATTCATATTATCATTAGAATAATTTTTTGATCTCCAATTTTTCAATTTGTAACAATTTAATTAACATCAGTGTTTTTTAATATATTACCTCAATGTATTTTTAATTATGTATTATTAAATTATAAGCATGTTTCTGTATTCATAAAAGATAGAAATCTATTCTGAAAAAATATTTTAATGTAATTATTTTTATTAATTTATAGCTTTCTACCCCGTCACTAATATGTGCAAATAAAATGTTATGTAGTCTTCTTTCCATTAATTAATTGCTCCGATATTGTATTAACAAAATTGTTACCCTTCTAAATGGAAAATATTATTAAAGTATACCAGAACCCAAAATATTACCATTTTTCTTTCTATTAAAAAGGTTTTCGAATTAGAAGAATTTTGTTTGCATTTTTGTTTTGGGTTTTTTAAAAAAAAATTTAAACAAAAGATTTTCTAATTTTTTTTAAAATTTAAAATAGTTAATGAATTTATCTAAAATATTGCATGCATACCAAATTTTTTATAAAGATTCTTTTTTTTTTACTATTCAAATTTAAGGGCATAAATGAAAAATAAAGCTATAAAAGGTCATAAATGAATAATGAAATTAATGAAAAGACATAAAAGGTGTCCAATTTTATTATTTGAAGTATATATATGTTGTAGTTTGGTTGTAGAAAGTATCATTCTGTTAAAACTGTTACAGGTGTCCTTTTGATGTAAAAGCAGTACATCGGGCTGTTGTTGAAAGATTGTCCAGTTTGACATCACTACCACCTGAATACCACATTAATAGACCCACAATATTCCTGAGTTCTTCAGAATTTGAATATAGTAAAAATAAGATGCATGAAATTGATCCTACAGCTGCTCCTTGTCCAACATGTAAGTTTTACAAATGTCATTCAAATATTTTTTCCCAGTTTTTAAATTTACTATCTCAAAATCAACATTTCATATTTAGCCATTATATGGTGTGATATTCCAAATTTCCTTGAAATATCTGTCAATGGAAGAAAACAAGGCATTACCAAGAAAAACATAAACAAACCTACTTCCAGGTAATCATTATGATATGTAAGTAATTATTAGATTTTAAAAGGATCAATGTGTTAATTATTCTTAAAATATATAATGTTATGGTATTTTTTTTTTTTTTTTTTTTTTTTTTATTCACAAACATTTAAACATGAAAATTAGGACTCCGTGTAGACTTTAGAGTTCTTAGTTGCTCCAATATTTCATTGCTCATCTAATGTTTTATGAGCAATTGAACCAAAGTTTGCAAATTAACAGACACTTCATGTTATTTGCTGTGCTTTTTATATTATTACAAGTAATTTGCTGTGCTTTATATTTTTACAAGTAATTTGAAAATATTTTTCCTTAATTAATACTTATTAGAATATTCTATTCTTTGACTTTAAATAAAGGTAACTCAAGAATTTTTTTTAACAAACTGTAATTTATATGTATATGCTTACGCCAAAGAGCCATTACTTTGTGACTCCCATCACTTAGATCAGGCATGTCAAACACGCAGCCCGCCGATACATAAGTTGCGGCCCGCCATGACCTTTTAAAAAATACTTAAATATCGAGCTTTTAAAGTTTTTTTCATTTTAAAAATTATTCGAGGTGAACTTTTTTAAAATTTACAGCATATTTACTTGTTACTTATTATTATTTTAAAAGAAATAGAGAGCAACTTCTTAGTGGACTGAATAAACTACATTTCTCACAC
The DNA here is from genome assembly GCA_019973935.1 of Trichonephila clavipes. Classification (NCBI taxonomy): domain Eukaryota; kingdom Metazoa; phylum Arthropoda; class Arachnida; order Araneae; family Nephilidae; genus Trichonephila; species Trichonephila clavipes. The sequence goes on from BMAU01015950.1 coordinate 18,995, forward strand.
AATACAATGCGATTGCACTAAAAGTTCATGAGGTTAACACCACGTTACAAGTCATGTTCCCTCTTCTAAACCGTTCTCATAACCTCAGTCTCCTTTTGGTCAGATATCTCGCACTTCCTGTAGGCAGAGGGACTGTCCATTAAAGCCCCCTCTGGAATAGGAGAGTATTAGGACAGTGTTAACAGCTTTGACTTCATTATTTATCATGTGCGTGACTTGTATTTATCTTTCTCCGTCTTTAGAGTATCCAATTGCAAGATGCTAAGAGCAATGTTAGATGTAGTCATAAGATGAAACACAAGATAAAGGGAAGAGTTTGCTCAATCATTTGCAGATGAAAGTGGATTTTGGTAAAAGTGTAGATAATCTAAAAAAATATGTAATAATAATAAAAAACCAAACTTCTACTACAATGAGTAAAAAAAGATCAATTGAAGATGAACATCACATTTTTCAAGAAAAAGGGGAACTGCAATATTTTTGTGTCCAAAACAGGAATAAAAAAATATTATGCCTGATTTACAAAAACTCTATTTCAGTTTCTAAGGAGTGTAATCTTAAAAGGCACTATGACACAAATCATAAAATAAATTATGACCAATATGTTTCAAAATTTCATGAAGAAAAATTGGCGGACTTGAAATCGACTCTTCAAAATCAACAAAATGTATTCACTAAATTTTCTGAAGACAATACAGATGCTGTAAAAGTTAGTTATATGTTATCCCCTTTAATAGCAAGCAGATCGAAACCATTTACTGAAGAAGATTTTATTAGTGAATGCTTAATCAAAGCGGCAGAAGTATTATGTCCAGCATAATTTAAAAATTTTAAAAGTGTTAGTTTAAGTTAAAATATTGCAGCTAGCAGAGTTGATGAAATAGTAAAAAATTTGTGTGATCCTAATTTAAAAATAAATGAAGAACTTTTGGAAGTCATTCCTATGCATAATACTACCGCTGCAGATGAGATTTTTAGTGCATTAATGGAAGTTGTAAAAAAGTATAAGTTACTTGGATAAGATGGTTTGTCTTGCAACTGATGAGGTACTTACCATGACCAGTATTACCAAAGGAGTTGTTACAAGATTAGAAGAAACATGCAACCAGGACGGATACAATATAATTTTGAACATTTTCAGTACATTATTCACCAACAAGTACTGTGCTCCAAAGTTTTAAATATCGGCCATGTTTTAAAAATTGTCACAAAAATTGTAAATTATATTCGAGTACATAGACTTAATCATTGTCAATTCACTGCATTTCTGGAAGACATAGAAAGTGAATTCACCGATTTACCATATCATACAGAAGTTCGGTGCCTTTTGAGTCATAAAAGTACTAAGCGATTTTTCAAACTGCTGGAGGAATTCATAATTTTCTTAAAAACAAAAAATTACGAATGTGCAGAATTAAAAGATATGTAATGGCTAAAGGACCTGGCTTTCTCCGTTCACAAGTCACCTTCATCATCTTAATCTTATGCTTCAAGGCAAAAATAATCGTGCTGTAACACTATTTGATCACATTAACGCTTTTAAACAAAACTTATTTCTTTGGCAAAAACAAATAGAAAAAGAAAACCTGTCTCACTTTGAAAGCTGCCAATATTTATTCATTCAATCTCCTAAATTAAAATTTACAGAATATGCTCACCAAATTAAATTGTTAGAAATATAATTCGATTGAAGATTTTCTGATTTCAAAAGCTGTGAGTTATAATTTCGTCTTTTTACTTCCCCTTTATCTATCGACATTGAATTTATTGATGAAAATTTATAATTGGAATTGATTAAGATACAATGTGATTGTTTGATGAAGCAAAAATGTCTGGAAGCTTCAGTTCCAAATTTTTACACATATTTATCAATAGATCGATTTCCTAAGATGTTATCCTTTGTTAAGCGTATAATAGCTATGTTCGAAAGTACTTATTTATGCCAGCAATTATTTTATTTAATGAAAAACAACAAAAATTCAGAAAAGTCAAGATTAACCGATAAACATTTATCATTAATTTTAAAGATCGCATCACTCAGCATATTCAACCAAACTTTGATGATTTGCTTTATAAAAAACAGTGCCAAACATCTTCTAAAAAGTAATATTGAGACCGGAACACTCATGGCAGGTAAAAATAAACTTATTTTAAGCCGTAATATCTGTATACTTATGTGCCTGTGTATGAAAAAAATCACATAAATATAAATAATTATGTGTGAGCAATTAATAGCTATATTTTTCAGTAGTCATGTACTTAACTTTAGGTACAACTTGCATAAAGTTTACTGGAATATAACTTTTAAATTTTGTAGTGCTTGTTAATATATCATTCTATACAATAAATTTAAATAAAAAAAAAAAAAATTTAAAGTTTAATTTTATGATTTAAATATTATTTAAAACTTTTATGAAGATAATGTGCAATGTCTAAAAGTTTTAAATGTTTATTTTTAAAAAAGATATTCATTGTATTGGAAATAATTGAATTTCGTAACCTGCAAGATATATGAGTGCTATAGGTAAAGTAGATTTTCAGAAAATGTTTAGGAATCCACACACATAAAAACTCATTTTAAGAAAATCAAAAATAGATATTTTTTATCATGATTTAAAAAAAAATATTTTAAAATAAGTATTTAAAGTCAATAGAATTAGTGTGCTTTATTTTATTACTTTTGTTTTTCTTTTAGTTTTAAATTATTGCTGTTTAGATTTCTTTGTAAGCTTCACAAACATATGTGTCATCAACGATTCACAGTATCTTCCATATAAAACACTAATATTTTATACATTAAATTTTTACTACTTTTATACTTCACTTTGGGCACTATCCTTGCATGATATTATAGCATTATTCAGATTAATTTGTTAGATAAATATGTAGCTGAAATGTCTTGTTAAAATTATAAAAATAAATCGTGTTTTTAATTTGTCTTGCATAGCTGTTTAAAATTAATTTTAAAAACAAAAAGAGAGAGTACAGTGTTCAAAATTGTGTCCCTTTAAAAAGGGAGAGTAGTATTTCGCTTATCATATTAAAATTAGTTTTGGTAACCTTAAATTCTTAAATAATAATTTTTATCATAACTTTTATTTTCGTTTTTACATTAAAAAGACCCCTTGACATTGAGTCTAATGAATGCATAATACACTGCTGGACAATTGCCAAGGACGGATCACAAATTGCTACGTAGCATAACATTAAGCGAGACACGAGGCCTAGTAGGATAAAATATAGTTGCCACACTGTTCAGACATTAGAATAAAGAATATTTATTGTTCTGGAAAGTACAAAAGCTGTGAAACATCTGAAAGAAAAAAAAAAAATGTTCATTTGATCTGCGTACGGAGAAATGGAACAATGCATCTAAAAGTCAGCAGGCACCTTAAAGAAAGGTATCAGTACGGGATATGTCCACCGTGGAGGAGATGCAACATTCCACACGTCGTACCATACTTTGCATAACATTATCCAGCAGCTGTTGAGGCAATTTATCCTATTCCTCCGTGAGTGCACGGATGTGGGTGTTCTTGTTTGTCGGAGGATAGTTTCGACCAGCAACTTGCCTCCCCAAAGCATCCCACACATTTTCAATGCGGTTTAGATCTGGAGAACGCGCTGGCCATACGAGACGTTGAATACCCTCGCTGTCTAGACGATCCTGAACAGTGAGTGTTCGATGACGTGTTGCGTTGTCGTCCATAAAAACAAATTTATCACCGACAGCACCACGGAAAAGACGAACATGAGGAAGTAGAACTTCATCAATGTATCGTTGGCTCGTCATAGTCCCATTCGCAACCACATGTAGGTGCGTGCGGCCATTGATCATGATGCCGGCCCACACCATGATACTGCATGTCGGATATCGGTCCTTTTCCTAGATATTTTCTGGACGATAAGCAGTACCACTCTCGCGCCAGATCAGTTGGCGTCTACAATCCGATGACAGACTGAACCTACTCTCATCTGAGAATAGTACGCATGCCCAGTCCTGTTCAGTCCAATTGTGATGCTCACGACACCATTGCAAACGGGCAGTACGGTGCTGTCTGGTCAATGGGACACACACAACAGGTCTGCGTGCTTATAGTCCTCCTCCCCTCAAACGTCTGGCAACAGTTTTTCGGGAGATCTGCTTTCCTGAGGCAGCAAGAAACTGATTTGCCACCTGCTGAGCTGTGGTGCGCCTGTTCCTTTTTGCTGATAGGACGATATATGTGTCTTCTGCAGGCGTCGTACTTCTAACACGACCTCCCCGTGCCGTCTACTACACATTCCAGTAGTTTTAAATGACTTCCACAGCCGTAAAACAACGCTGTGAGCGATGTCGAACTCCCTGGCAACATCTGTTATTTTTCGCCCTTCTTCGATCTTTCCAATAATTCGGCCACACATAAAATCATCTATGTGATGTCGGGAAGACATGCCAAAAATTTTAAGTTCGTCTATTAAATCTTTCCTGTAAAACTTTGACTTGAAACAACAACTGTCCACACGCGTCAAAACCTTTAAAGCTCTTATGAACGCTATCACGTGATGAACAGACGTGGAAAAAATTTGCATACTCATACTTCTTACTAATATCCCGCACTTATTCTAATTTTCCACATTTTTCTTCCTTTCATTTTGTGGTTGATATGGGTGATAGTGTTATCCGTCCTTAGCAATTGTCCAGCAGTGTATAATCATTCTACAAATCGTATTTTATTAATTCTTTCAACATTGAGAACATGCGGCCCCAGGGGTGTTTGTGCTCGGGGAATTTGAACTTTGATACCCGGAAATTCCGGGGATCGTCGTTCAAAAGGAAGTAGGAATAATAATGAATTATTTATTTTGATCTGGTTAATTTTGTTTGCTTTGAAAGCAGAAAACGCAAGGTCAGTGTGTGTGGTGAAAACTTTTCCTTTCTTTCTCCAAAGGCAATGCGTGAAAAGGGGGAAAACTTCTTTTTGTTCTTTCCTTATTGGGAGTTATGACTCATTCCCCCAGTTCTCGAACATTCTCTTCTGGATTCTTTTCGGCAAGTAGGCGTGGCGGTGTTGATAGGCTTAATGGAGCGCCTGATTCCCGGAGGAATCTAAATCTCTTATCAGTGAAATTGGGGAGTGACTTTAGATCAATAATTTGCCCTTTTTTAATTTTAATCATTTAAAATTTAAAATTGCCAGTATGAAATTAAAAGAATGCCAGTGAAATTGAGGAGAAGAGTATCTGGGCCTGCCGACAGAGTCGGCGGTAGAAAGGAAACGGTGGGGGAAGGGGACGGCAAGCCGGTCCCTACCTCCCGTAGGCGGCCGCCGAAGCGGTCGTATTTAAGAGTCATTGCAAGAGTTTTTCTCGACGAATCGGGAGATGACTGCTCGCATGGGGGGTCGGACGGAGTTACGTAGAGTTTGGGGAAATTTTGGGGGTCCGAGACAACTCGCACCCATTATCGCTGGTTTGCGATATGACGATAGAAAACGTGAATCTTTTCGTGGGGTTGGGCGTTTCTAAGCTGTTTACCCAACTCTAAGAGAGAGGGGTATTCAGCGAAGAACTTCTTCAGTTCGACGATAGCGTCCATGAACCCAAAGGGTTCGCTATCGCTTTCAGTTGTGGTCTGGTTTCTTTTCTTCGAGGGGGGCTGGAGTTGTCTCGGCCTCTGACGGACTTTTGATTTGTGGTGCCATCTGTTGGTTGCCTTTTAAGGCATTTGCAAAGGAGGTATCATTTTTAACTTTAGGTTGATCAGGATTAAAAGAATTTGGAGATTTATTTCTGTTTAAGGAGGGAGCACTTTTTTTTTGTTGGATTTTCGGGAATTTCGCACAGCGATGCGAGTTGGCCAGGTGTCCGGTTTCTTTACAATTGATGCAGACGGGGTTTTCTATGATTTCTTTTATTGGGCAGTCGCCCGTTTTATGCGGTTCACCGCATTTAAGACATCGGGTTTTTATAAAACAATTCTTTGAGGAGTGATTAAATAAGTTACAATTATAACATTGCGTTGGGCCTGGTCGTCTATTGAAAGTGTCGATTTTTACCGTTAGGTAACAACACTTGTCTAATTTAAAGATGTCCGGGGAATCGGGCGATTTTTGCAACTCAACCATAAAGATGGGGAGCTTAAATTTAGATTTGGCTTTGGTGAGCTGTGCGACCTTGTTAACAAGGAAGCCTCGTTCGGAGAGGTCTTTTTTGATGTCGCAGATATCCGTAGATATCGGCAACCCTTTGATCACTATTTTTTGCGGTCTGCTATCTTGCAGGTGGTGCGCAAAGAATTGTTCACCTTTTTCTTAAGGAAGTTGATGGTCTCTTCGCGCTCATCAATTGTTGACGCAAAAATGCGTAAGTATTCCCCAGATAGCTTTGATTTGGTCTTGGGGTATTTCCTGTTGATTTCTTGCATGATTAAATTATAATTTTCTTCGAACTTTAAATGAATGGGGGGGCAACTGGCATCGCTGTGTTGGCAACGCGTCGTTTCCAGAGAGAGTTTGAATTTATTAGTCGTGTTGACGGGTGCAGCCGCACCAAAGGAGTAATTTTGCAGGACTTTCTGCTTTTTTACGACTTTGGCTGGCGTGATAAAACCGTCTTGGCGGTTCTTCTTTTTTGATGGGTTTGGGGTGGGATTGCCATCGCTAGCGGTGGCGGTTAGGATTTTTGCGAATTCGATTTTTTGTTGCTTAGAGGAGTCATTAATTTTCTTAATTGCTTTAGAGTAGTTTAATTTAGAATGATACTGGCAATTAGTTACAGGGCAAGTACCAATCAAAGTCAACTCACCCTCTAGATCTTGAATTTCTTCCATCAGTTTTTCAATTTCCTTCTCAATCAGGTTGTAGTTCTCCTGGGTTTTCCGGACGAAACCATTTTCCATTGTGTATAGAATTTGCTGGTTGTAGGTTAATCTGGCTTGCTTTACAAGCTGGCATTCAAAGACGTCAGATATTCTTGAGCATGTTTTCAGATCTTCAGCATTGGGAGGGGTCAGATCAGTGTCCATTGGGTCATTCAGCTTGCGCAGGACGTGCTTTTCAGATATCGGAAAATCTTCTTTCGTTCCCATAATAGCAGGTAGAATGAGCGGTCGCAAATAAAATAATTGAAAAAAAAGGGAGATACTTCGTTCGACCAGATGTGCGATCACGTGACTCTGGGTTCAAAGGTCTTATCTCTCCTGGCGTGGCGCCAATAAGTAGAGAAGGGGGATTTTTCGTCGTATTAGCTATTTGTCATTGATCGCTTCGCAACTTTTTTTCTCCGCTGTGTAAAATTTTCGTTTCATTTATTGATGCACGTGTAAATTTTTCGTTTCATTTATTGAAATATTTTTTTATTTATGTACGCAAGAGAATTTCACTATGAAATTTCTCGATATAAATAGTGATATTATACAATTAGAAGAAGGTGTCCGAAATGCATTTAGGTGGAATTGGATTGAACGGAGAGATGGTAATGGGGATACCATCGGCACATGGTGCAAGAAAATAAATGTTGCTGGACAAGCATATTGTGTTTTTTGTAACTCACTGCTGAAGTATGGTGGGGAAGGATTCAAGGCTTTCACAAATCATTCTAAAACTGTGACGCACATAAAATATTCAAAGTGCATTAGACATTCAATGACTTTAAGTAATTACGCTAATTCAAAAAATACTGATGACTTACTGGAGACTGATACTCGGCCATTGGATATAGTGACAAGAAAAGCACGCCAAGAGGTATTAATAACTTCGTTTATCGCCGAGAATTCTCTTTCTTTCAATGTAGCTCCCAATTTAATTGAACTCTGCAAACAGTTGAGCCGCGATCAGACGGCACTAAACTCGTTGGAAGTGTCCAGGACTACTGCATGTTATAAGATGAAATATGGGCTCGCAAAAACTATTAAGGAAAATATCATTAAAACTTTAAAGGAGACTCCATTTTCTCTAAATTTGGATGAAAGTACTAGCAATGCTCAAGAAAGTATACTGGCAATATTGGTGCAGTTTTATGACAACAATCAAAATGAAGTTGTAGTTCATCATTTTGCATCTCTAAAGATGGAATTTTGCAATTCAGAAGCTGTTTTTAAAGCAGTTGTTAATACTATTGAAGATAATAATATTCCATGGGCAAACTTAATTAGTGTATTCATGGACTCATGTAACATCATGCGTGGAAAAAAAAAGGGTGTTGAAACCAGACTATGATCAAACAAAGCACCCCACTTATTAGATATTGATGGTGACACATGTCACACAGCTAATAACTGTGCAAAAAAATTTGCTTCATGTTTTGTGTGTGTGTGATAGATACTTAGAAGATTTGTTTGATGACATCTATTTTGATATGAAAAGCCGCAGTAAAAGAGAAATTTTTTTCAAAATCTGTGAATCCCTTGCCATTAAAAAACCCTTGAAGAGACCAGACCATAGGCGGGTGTACATTTTATGTGTTTTAGAAAGAATCAAAGATCTGTGGGATGCTCTTATTGCATTTTATTTTGACTAGAATAAAACTGATAAAGGTGGATTATTTTTCTTATGTTGAAACTGTATGCAATAAAAGAAATATTTCTGCAGCTCAGAAAAAAATTGTTGAAGGGGTGTATTCTTGCTTGCATTCCCAACAACTCACAAAGGATGCTTTAGCTCGGAAAAAAAGAATACTGAATGGGTTATTTGTTATGCAAAACAAAACTTTATTGCATATGGCGTTATATTCAGCAGTATTACCAGAGTTCAACACATATATTAAATTATTTGAAACAAAAAAAACCAATGCTTCATTTAATACATTGCAGTATTTATAAATTGATGGCAAATTTTTTTTTTATGAAGCCAGAAAATATAGAGTGCACATCTTATAATGATTTATTAAAGGTTGATGTCACAAATCCAGAATTCCATCTACCTAGCAAAGTAATATTTACTGGTGCAGAAGCTTCCACTCTCCTGAAGAAATTATCAAAAAATCATCCAATAGCAAAAGAATTCCAAATTTCTCTGATGAAAGCTTATACTAATACAGCACAGCATATGAAACAGAAATTACCCTTTAAAAATTCATATTTAATTAGTTTTACAGCATTAGATCCAGAGCTGAGAGGTATAACCAGTACAATATTAGCTTTTGAAAAATTATCTTTTATGTCCCATATTTTTAGTGATAATGAAAAGTCAAAAGTAGAAGCTGAAATAAGGTTATACCAGAGTGATATTGATATCACCAAAGAAATGCTCTACACATCTGATGAAAGTGGAAATCAAGTCAAGTGTACAATTGATAAATATTGGTCTAAAGTTTTTAATTTAAAAGATGATTTCACAAATGATTATAAGTATCCTACATTGGCTAAATTGGTCAAAGCCTGCCTTAGCTGCTTCCATGGCCCATTAGTGGAAAGTGCATTCAACTTAATGGATGATACACTTGTCACTGACTATAGAACCTCTCTTAAGATTGATTCCCTAGATGCAGTGCAGACCATTAAATATGATTTAATGGCTTCTAAAGAAACCTCATGTGAAAAATATGGCTCAAAAAATCCAATGACTGATCCAATTCACAAAGATCTCTTACTGAATATGAACAGAAGTTGGAAAACATATCAAGAGGACTTAAAAACATGTATTTCAGATGAGTCACCTATAAAAGTCTCTGAAAAACCTTCTACATTAGCAGAAAAGCAAACTGCTTCTACCTCTGCATGTGCAGTTCTCGAGGAAATTTCTTCAACTGTAAATGGGGAAAATAAAAGTCAACCTTCCTGCAATTATGAAGTTCACCACAAAAGAAAGACAAGCCCACAAACATCAGAAAATAAAAAAAGCAGCAGAAATTAGATAATTTTTTTTAAAGAATTAATTCAGGTAATTTAAAATATTTACATAAAATGTAGTAGTTTATATGTTTGAAAATTTATGATTATTAATTTTGCAAAAAAAGTAATTCATTGAACTTTTATAATTAGGTCATTCAATACTTCAAAATGGTAATTTTTCATTTCTCTCCCCCTTCTCGAAACTCCAATATGTCGGTAGTAAGTCTGTAAAAGTTTCAGGGTATTTTTTGTTGTCCGACAAACACCCCTGGGCCCCCGACTTAATATAAAATAGGTTATGTGGCCTGCAATATCATATGAGTTTGACATGCCTGATTTAGAACAATGAACTCACCCAGAAATAAAACCATGGTTTACTCATGGCTGATATTGGAATATATAAAATGCCCATGCACTGTCTTTCCATAAGCTGTGTGTTTAGTGACATAATGGGAAGAGCAGCTGATTTATCAGAGGTTGATAAAGTTCAAATTGTTCTGGCTGGGTACTTGAAAAAATTGATTTCAAAAATGGCTCATTTGGTGGACTGCTCGAGGGCCAAAAGTACACCTATCAAAAATGGTGTATGGATGGTGAAACAACGAGTTGTAGACTACTGTGAGTTAATTCCGTAGAAAAGTAGAGACTGTTGCACATTATTCACCACCATGAAAGGGGCTATTGTGGCAGATATCAACAATGACAACCATACAGTATGTCTGAATACACTGCCACATATGGGCCCATGCAGCCAGCATACGGATTTCATTCCTATCGCCAACAGCATCTGCTGTGAGCCATGGAACATTATCTTTGGATATAAAAAAATGGAAGGATTTTGCTTAGTATGATGAACCATGTTTTTTTGTCAATGCCATTCATAGATGAATGCAAATGTGGCGATTTCCGATGCATATTCTGGAAATCAGATGCAGAGTTGTCTAGATATAAAGGGGTGACTACAGTATTTTGGTCAGGGCAATGTTTTCATTGCAAACATTAGGACCCATCATTCCCATAAAACAATCCCCGATATTTGTGCACTACAGGAACATCATTGCAGACCAGGTTTTTAGATATATAAACTTACTCTAAATTTTTTTACCTTGAATCCTCCATAAGCTATCTTTAACCCTCCAAACGTTCCACACGGGAAATTCCGTCATTGTAAAGATGCTTCGAAAATGCACTGCACAGGTTTTTTTCCCTTCAAGTAGCATTCTCAAAAGAGGTTGAGCCGTACTTTTCTGAAATCCTTTCCCCCTTTTAAAGGTTTAACATCTTGAAAGATAATTAGGGACAGTGGAAGCCACACAGCAGGACACTGATAGGAAGTTTTATGCCTCGCAGGGAACCCCGTGTTTTGACCCTGGAGTAATCGTAAAATATCGGGGGAAAATTTCTTTAGACCTCAGGAAGTGTTTGTTTGTTAGCTTGTATTTTAAAAGTCCCAACGCATAAGTAAAATATGTTACAATTCCCTTTTGGTTTCATATTAATTTGAAACTGTAACATGTTGGGGCGTGTCAGTGCAATCTGCTATTTTATATAGGTAGACAAATTATATCTTTTTAAGTATATTCTTTCGCTTTATTTTTCTTATTTTAATCAAAGCTTTCAGTTTTTGAAACATGATTATTTTATTATAAGATGCCAAAAAAATTAATAAAACACCAAACTCCTTAAAATTTGAAACCTTTTCAATTTTCCAATCACTAAAAATGAATAAATTTAAACTTCATCAAATAATTTGAAACATTTTCTTACACTTTGATAAAAATAATAACGAGAAAAAAAACTAATTAAGATCTATTAGTTTTTTTTTTTTTTTTAGATTTCAAAGCCCAAGTGTTCAGGGAAGTTTACCTACAGTGCCTAGTTATATATTGTTAAAATACACCGAATTATATTTGGATTTTAAGTGCTTGCACTTCAGTTTACATCAAAGACAACATGAATGAAGATTTTCCCCCATTATTTTTATAACTTGAATATTTGAATAAATGGTAATCAAAAATATACGGAAACATTTACAGTAGACATTTATGCATACAAATAAACATAAAATCAATTTTAAATTCGAGCTATTCAAAAACATTCAAATTATTATTCAAAAATATCAATTTATGCCAAATTCTTCAACAATCACGTTTATTTCAGAAGGAACTTTGACTTTTCAAATGTATTTGCTTAATAACATGTATATTTGTGTATTATATTAAAAATTTGATCAATCCAAAATTACATGTTTTTAGCTCCTCTAAAAGCTTTTAGGATTTTACAACTGATCTTACAATCCATATATATATATACGTTTTATAGTAGTATATTTAAAAATGATAGACATTTTTATAACTGTGTGATGCCTCGTTTATAAATATAAAAAATTGCTTTCAGCTACAGTTTTTAAAATGTACTGAAATAAGTGGAGGAATAGGATATTTACATATTATGAATATTTTTGACAGCAGTAAGATATATTTATATATTTCAGTTTCTTTACAATTTAAATAGAAGTTATAAGCCACACACACACATTTTGCGAATAGTTTGATATTGAATATAAACTCATAGGCTTTTTAATAGTAAAGTGTTTTATTTTGATACCAGCACACATTAAAATAAGGCTCATTTGTAGTTATATGATCAGCTTCAGTGATATTTAAATTTTCAAAAATAGTCTACATGTGTACGAAAACATTCTTTCAAAACCACACACCACATCTCACTATGTCTTCCCTACAGCAGGAAATATTTGTGTATACTCAAAAAATTTAATACAGGATACATTTCCAAATGTTAACATTGTTTTTAAAATTTGGTATGGATACATTGTGGGACTCTCGGTTAACTTCACTGAACAAAATTGTTACTGTTTTGAAAGACAAAATTAATTAGGGAGAACTTTTCTCACAATAGAATTTGTAATGATTGAATTGTGTGAAAATGTAGTTATCGATGTGTGACATTTTTCCTTGTAATAAAAGAAACAGAAGGATAAGAAATTAAGCTTGAGTAGAAAAGGGTTAGAAGTACTGTCATGCGCATTTGAGAAGAAGTATATCCCCCATTAAAATTAAAAATTATTGACTGAATGTGTGTTATGTCCATCACAAATGCCGATGTAGAAAAGAAATTTTTATTTAATACAAGAAGTTCGAAAAGGAGAACACTAGGAATGAAAATTTAGATTTTTTCCGAAAAATATTCAGTTAACATAAAAGTATCATTTATATAATTTTAATTAAAAGAAATTAAAAGTATTGAAAAATCCTTTTTTATGTTATTTTAAATTAAAAATATAATTGAATAGAGAAAGATCGGTTTTATTTCATAAATATAATCATTGTATGTATATCACCGTATGCACCATTTGTTGTCTTATTGTTTAAAAAAAGAGATAGGGCCTTTACTCTTTTTACCTCATTACTTTTTTAAAAACGGGAAAGTGAGCGCGTTTTCTTACTCTCATATTCAAAAATGAATACAGGATGCTTTTTCTGGTTCAAATCGCAGTACCAAAAAAAAATATATATATATTTTATTTTTTAAAAAATGACAGAAAAATAAATTTTGTTTGAAGAAAATATAATTATTTTTCAACTTCTAACACACTATTTATTTCATTTTTTCCTTTTTTTTACCCTTCATTTTGTTTTAATTTTACTGTGACTGAACATATAGGGGAAACGACCCAGTTGCACTACAGCTTTCATTCAAGATTGCCCAAGGCAACTTAACAGCTAGCTGTAAACGATTGATCTCTTGGTTCTTATTTGACAAAGGGACCGAACTAAGTCATAAAATTGTCCCTGTTCGACCACCCAAGTTTTAAAAGGGGGAAAGGAAAGAAGTCTGTTGCATTTTTAAAGCGAACGGCAAAATAAGAGTAAACGCTTTCGGAATAACTTTTCAGGAGGAAGCTAACCACCCAGAGGGTTAATACTTGGGGATACTTATTTCTCATGTTACACTATTTAATTAACATAATTGGTCACTTGTTAACATAATGCTTTAATTATAACTTCAATTGATTAAATATTTATAAAACATGGGGGGCTACAAAGTATTACTTAATCCAAATGATCAATCAGATTAAAGTTTTTGCTATATGGAAATTACTATCTGTGTATATAAGAGTGAACAAATATGTTCCTCACTCACTTCCTGATGAATGTATTGCAGTTTTTATAGTGTTATTGCTGAATTAGTAATGTTTTCTTTATGTATTTTAATAAATCATTTATATTTTTAAAAGCCTTGCTTTTAAATCATAGCTATAATTCTAATCAGAAACAGTCCAAACATAAATTAGATCTAATTAAGGTGCAATCCATTAATAAATTTCAAACATAGATGGACAACAGTGTTCCTGGTGAGTGAGGCATTTACCAACAAGATAGTGCATCATGCCATATAGGGGCCAAATTATCAGAGAGATTTGTGGAATATTTTGGCAAAGTTGGAGTCTTGTCTTGGCTTCCAAATTTCACCTGATATAAATCCAATTGAACATTTACGGTTTCAAATTGAAAACTGAATTCATGCTGCTGCCACACTGTGCAGAAATGGAAGTTGATGAGTGACAGATACCACTGACCACTTATTAGTATCTTGTCAAGTCATTAACTCATTGGGTGTTGATAGTTTTGAGAGGGGGGGAGGTGATTTTATATACATGTTAAACAAGTGGCTGTAATGCAGTGGCTCTTCAGTGCATATATAGTAATATATATAATCTTGAAATTTTATTTATTTCTTTTTATGTTTCACTAAATTCGACTTTTATTATTCATGGACACTTTTTTGGTTCACCCCTTGTAGTGGATATTTTGATTTTAATCAATATATTCAAGTGTTTTCACAATTTTCAAGGAAGTGTTAAACATTCTACACGTATTTATTATTAATTGTTACTACATGGTGAATTTTATTAGTTCAATCAATGATAAATGTTATTAATTAGGATAATTTGAATAATATATGGAACTCTTAATTTAATTAATTTGATTCAACCTTTGAATTTGCTATGGTTCAAGACTATTGTTGATAGTCTTGAACAATTAATAACATTTATCATTGTTATATCATATATCTATAAATATTTTCATGATTATTTGATAAGTTAGAGCTTTTTGCTTTTGGAGTTCATCTTATAAATACCAACTTATTAAATAACAAACAAAACAGTCATTACTTTTCAAGTTAGAAACTTTTTCAAAGAAAGATTAATAGTTTAAGAAAATAGTGGTATTTTATTGATCATGTTTTTAGATTTCTTGTTAATTCAGAGATTTTTCAAGTATGAATAAAATTTATTTATTTATTTCAGAATAAGTATATGTAAAATTTTACTGCTGGAAAACTTCCTTGAAATCAGAACCTTGTTGTGTGGAAATGAGGCAAAGTAAGTATTAATGAATGTTTTTAGGTTGATTTGTATATGTAAAATTAATATAATAAAGATTTTTAAAAAATTAACAATTTAATAGGAACTTGTAGCATTGTTTCATTATCTATTACTCAAAGAGGATTATAAAAATCAAAAATTGGTAATAAATTGAAGTTGTAAATTCAAGTATTAACTCAGTGGCATTGAAGTGTTGTAGAACCACAAACTTTTTTTATTACATCCTTCACAAAAGAGCAATGTTGTTATTTTTTTTTTTCAAATGATGATAATTTTTTTAAAAAAATTACATTTCACAAATGTATAAGTATTGTTGAATGATTTTTGTTTGAAGATTATTTTAATCAGATTTGGATTTTTTTTTTTTTTTTTACCTGAAGAATTTATGTACCTTTTAAATGCAGGAGATATTTACATCTTGAATTCAACAATTATTGAATTAAAAAAAAACATCACTTTCACATAAGAATTACATTGTTTCTAGTTTGTAGTACAGTGCAAAGAACAGAATACTGTATGCTAGTTTTTATGGTAAACTTAATTACAGAATACACAATAATCAATTTATGGCTTTCATTTTTAGAAACCAAAGCACTGTTGCTATTGTATTCAATTGTAAACTAGTAAAATCTTCACATTGAAAAGAAGGCATAATGTTAAATTATGTAAATTATTTTTTAATTCTAGCCTGTGAGTCACAAAGTCATTTGGCAAGGAGAGAAGTAAAAAGGGTGTCTATCATTTGAAAATTTTTTAGTAGAGAAATGTATGGTAGTCAACCTTTTATTAATTGTCGTTTTTAAAATTCTTTAGAAAATACATTTCCTTCTTGTTTTACAATTTTTGCAGATGAAGATCTAAAAATAAAGGATAACATATAAATATTATTATCAATGAATAACATGAATTATAAGCCTAATGCCATGGAAAGTTCTTTATTAATAAACCTAATTGATATATATGTGTATAAAAAAGTTAATACAAGTATTTTTAATGTGAAATTGATTGCTTACTTTTAGATAATTATTTTATTATTAGGTTCTCATATTCTGCATTCCTTATTTTAGCATATTTTGTTGTTAATTAATTTCAATGTTATTTTTGTTCATAAATTTTACAACATACATGTTGAGGAAAGCAATTTTTCACATGAATACATTGCCTCTAACATTGTTGAAAGAACATTGATAAAGTTCTTCATTATTTATTCCTCTATTTTCAGAAATTCTTTTTACTTCTAAAATCAAACATTCAAGCTTATTTTTCCCCATAGCATTGCTTTAAAATTCAACTAATCCATTTCTAACTCATCGCCACATAAATTTATTTAACTCTACTGCTTCAAATTTTGTTTTATATGGATATAAAACAAAGTTAAAAGTCTCCTGAAAAATTTGTTTTATTCCCTGTGTAAGGATCAAATATTTTTAATTGTGTTGTGAAGAATATTTTCAAAAATTATTGCATTTTGAAAATGTTTCTGAGGAAAATATTTTACGATTTTTATTTCCAAAACTTGTTGAAGGTGACAAGTTTTATCACAAATATTTTTATATGTCAGTAGTACCTGTCCTTGAAATTTTTTAATTAAATTTATTAAAATGCTAGATGTCACATAAAAACATTAAATCGTTGAACTATTCAATTTGTGAAAACTCATCATAGTTTTTTTTTTCAAAAGTTTTTAATACATTGAAAAAAAAATCAAGAACTTCACTGCAACTAAGCTGTCAAACATTGTCAGTTTCTTAGAATGTCGACACTCAATTTTTTTTTAATAATTCTTCAAATTCTCATTTATTACAACCTCTTGCATATTTATTTATATTGATTTTCTTTCAAATAAAATTACTTTGGAAAATATTTTTAAAACTTGTTTCTTTCATTGAATTTTGTGAAGTATTACACAATAAGATTTAATCAGAAATTGAGCGGCCTCGGTAGCCTAGTGGTTTTCATTAAATATTTTGTAATACATATTAAAAGGAAGTCTCTCTCTTATACAAAAGGCACAGTATAACCCAAAGCTTGGATGATTGTTATGAATTTTTTTTAAACTATGATTTAACCATATTTTTGATACTTTTTATCTGACAGATAATTAGTGTTTTTTAAATTTTTATGATATGTATATTTTGTGGCTGTACAAAAAATTTTTTTACTCAGCTACAGTTTTCTGAAGTGTACAATTTTCTCTCTGTGTATTAAATGCTTGTTAACCATTTTTTACTTATTCATATATTGTCAGTTTCAGTAAACTAATTATTTCAAAAAAATTATTCAAGTTTTTTTTTTAATTTTATTTTTTAGACCACAGATGGGTATGGAAAACAGATTAACTTATTTAGAGTATAAACAAATAGCAAAGTCTTATCAGGAAGCAAAACTTGCTGTTTGGAAAATATTTGATAAATGGAAAAAGAAGCCTGATCATTTCCAAACATTTTTACCTTTTTTAAATAAAAAAGATTAAACTTATTTCATTAATTAAATGTGTTTAATTTTGTCTCATGAAAAATTATTTTCTAAATTTTGTCACCCAATGCTTTGCACCAATTTTAAATGCATGCATTTAGGGAGAATATTTACTTACTTGCACTCAATTGGAATGATGCACATTTTGTTCCATTAAATCGAAGTCAATAAAATCTTCAGTTCTATTTAATTAGAAAAATGTATCTGACTTAAAAAGAGCAAAACTAAGAGTATAAAATAAAAAATGCAGCCTATACATGAATTATTCTTGTAAATCTTATGCATTAGAGATTCAGCAAAGGGAGATTCATAATTGAGCAGGCAGGCATTCTTTCAGAAATGTTAAGTTATACTTTCACTACCATTAATTTTTGATGGATTTTTCTAAAAAATGGAGATATTTTAAGATTTATTTATTGTTTATTTAAAACATAATGTTTAAAATATGCAACAAACAGAAATCTACATGCTCATCTCTTTATTGCTAGTAGATATGAATGCTGCAAACTTTTATGTACTTAATATTGCATTAAATTGTTATCATTTGATGTGATATCTTTTTGTCAATTATTTACATACATCAGTTTAATGATCAATTGAATTTTTTATTATGAAAAGAACTGTCCTAATTTTATAAGAATACTCAAAACTATTTTTTTCCAAATTGTAAATATATAAAATACAATTTTAAAATAAATCTTTCTTTTTTTTATGTATATAATTCTTTATATGAATATGAATTGGCATTTGTATTTATTTTTATTAAATTGAATAAATGTATATTTAAGATTTGCCTTCATAAGAAATTGGTAATAATATTAAATAAGCTATAAAGAGTTACAAACTTTAATTTAATGACTATAGTATAGAAAAATAAAATTTGTATGCATGAAAATTCTTACAATTCATGTAGGCCAGTGTGTCTTCTTTAAAAAGAAAAAAATGTCAAATTTAAATGCAAGGAGGTGAACAACTGGTATTTAACTGTGAAGATATTCGATTTGATATTTGTTCAATTTGTTCTCTCTCCATAGCTGTAAGCATCAAATAATGGAGTCACAAAGGGTGCCATTTCTTTTTTTCGGTTTTGTTTATTTAAAATTCATTTTATCTAAAGTGAATTGTGTTTTCATAAATATATTATTTAGAAGTTGTAAATGAGGCCTAATACTTTTAAGAGTCGCCAGGTTTCTTGGCAATATTGCAACTTTGGCAGATAAGTTACAATGATCATCATGGGGAATATTGGTAATTCTTAAATAAAACTAGACCTCAGAATCGTCGTGCCTTGGAATCTGTCTATTCGAGTGTCTCGTCATCTGACAAGTTTACGATTGCGAATCCCAAAATGATGTTACTTCCTACCAATTTTTCATTAAATGTAGAGTATCAGGATGATTCATTTAATTTCAAAATTAGTTCATGAGAAGATGGAGAAAGGTTTTTTTTCACCACTAGGATTGTATTATATCTATTTAATTTGTATTATATTAGATTTTTTTTAATTTTAAAAATTAATGCTTATTTTCTTTCTTTTTGTCAAAAAAGTAAAGAGCTTATTGAATACAAATAATTAAAATAGTACTAACAATGTGCAATAAAAAAATATAGGTTTCTTTTTTATAAGGGTTTCATTTATTTTTTTACATTGTTCAGCAAAATTAAAGCGTAATGATAGAAGTAAAATGTAACTGATACTTAATAAAAAAAAGTTAATAGTATTGAATTTCTTTATGTAATGGTGAAGATTCTGTAATATGTTGCCCAATTTTGTGCATTCAATATTTTTGTTTGTGTAAGTGCCAAATAGGGGGGTGATAATTTTTTTTGTTATATTTTCTGAGGGAAATGAATTTTTAATTGTGGAAGTGAAAGAGTTTTTTGCATAGTTAAGCTCGTGAATATCATTAATGTAGTGTGTGCTGGGTTGGTTTATTTCGACACACCTTTTGAATAAGAGAATATCCGTTTATTTGATAAGGTGTGAAACAGGTTCAGGAAAATATTTACATATTGTTACAGATTTCAAGAATTCGAGAAAGTCTCAATCAATACACAATCAGCACTCACATTGGAAATATCTGGTTGCCTACTCGCAATCAGGTAATTAGCAGTGCTTTGTCTATCCTCTAGAGTTGGTCAGACGTCTCTCCTACGCGAGAGATTCAGGTCATCCTGCTTTGCGATCTGTGGCAGCAAGGGGTATCAGGAACGAAGGCGCTGCTTTCTGAGGGAGAACTGTGAGCAGGGCCGGCTCTAGCAGTTTTACCGCCCCGAACAAAAGTGGAAAATGCCGGCCCTTTCTTCAAAGCAAAAAAAAAAAAAAAAAAAAAAATTAAAAACTTCCACTGCACACGATATCATATTAAAACAATAACACGTTTGTGGGCTTTTACAAAAAAAATTTCTTTTGCATCATAGACGCACCCTCTAAACTTCTGATATCTGCACGGAAGTAAGCGGAAGCTCTACGAAGCTTATAGAAGGGTAGTGCATTGGGAGATATCTTCATTGCTTATAGATGGGTAGTCATCCAGTACTGGAAGGTAAGCATGGAAATTTTAAGGTGTTAGGAAAGGAGTATTCATAGGCACATTCTCTCCTCTTTCTTTTCCAATATCGGATCGCATGCAGTGAATGGCTTCCCTGCATCTTCCATTCCAACTGAATAATGATTATTAAAATTCAAACATTAAGAAAGAAAAGTCATCTCCTCTCGCGCGAAAATATTGTCTTTTTCTTTGAAAAAAAATGAGATCCATCCCTGTTAAAATTTCACCTGAACAGAGAAAAAGTTGCTCTAGAACTATAACTTTTCTGCCTAATATATATTCTGTCAAAAAGTACATGATGTAATTCTGTAAAATCTGATTTAATTTTCTTGCAGGGGAGATGCTTTTCTTCCAAGATACATATAAACGTTTTTCAAAACCCATAGAAGGTGTCACAAATTTTTTAAAAATTGCAAAACAAAAGAAATATTACAAAGCGTTGGATATGAACGAATCAACTAAAGGTGGTAAAAATTCGGGTTTGGGTTCAAAAAGTTTCACTTTAGTGTAAGTTATTTACAAATTTAAGTTAAAATCGTTTCGCGCGATATTTCATTCGAAGAATGTAAATTAAAAGAGTTTCATTAAACAAGGGATTTCTTTGAAATCGATCGTTCTACTATATCACATTCAAGAGAAAAATTGACCGATCATTTTAAACAAAAACTGATTACTTTATGCACGCAATTTCTGTGTCCAGCAATGCAAAGCTTGAGCAACTAATCATTCTTCGGCGAGGACTTCGATAAACGAATTTCGACTGAAATTCATACCATTCGACCGATGGGTATTTCTATATATTACATGAAATAAAATGCATTGAGCAAAGGCCAAGTGAGAATAAGCGCATATGTTACAACCGCGGATGGGCGCCAATTGTACAGCGTTGGACGTTAAAAATTAAAGTAAAGATAGTAAAATCCGGCATGGGTGTAAATGAAATCTGATTCTTTTAAGTTAGTTGACACAAAGACAATACGTTTCGTTAATCAAATTAAAAGGCAAAGAACAGGGGTGGCTTTTCATAGAGGCCGGGTTCTTTCTTCTTCTGGCCTCTACAGAAGATGAGTGATCACTAGAGCGTGCTTTCGCAGCTCGCTACAACAGTTACAGTCATTGTGACAACAGAGTGGTTACACTCTCTTGTGCATTTTCTTTAGAGTAAGAAAGCCTTTTTCCATCATCCAGCTTCACTAGTGGAAAACAAGCTATAATGACGGATTTTCGTTGAATAAGCAAGCACTCCCGTTCATTGAAACAGTTAGGACCGTAAAAATGAAAAGCGGGTTGCGTGGTGCAGAACACGTGGCACCAAACGTAAAGAAAATGGAATCTTTCTCTTGCACTGAACGTCATGGAGCAGATCCCAGATGTCGTGAGGATTCCAATGTCGAATATGATATCGTGAGGCTTATGGCTTCTTTCAAAAAACAAAACAAGCACAAAGGATCTCATTACGGTTATCAATACAACTAAGTACCTTAACGGATGACAAATAGACAGAATTCTCAAGTCTGTTATGCAAATACACCCGTTTTAAAACAAAAATGTCGTATCTCTTCAGAAATGCTTAGTGTGTGTGTTTGTAGGTATACCGAAGCAGGATTTAATTTGAACTTACGTGAAAGCGAGAGTGCTATTTTTTGATTCCCGTTTAACTAGACGACGTTGTTTTTGTTACTCGGTATAATTGAATCTAGAATTTTTCAAATATAGATACAAATCGTGCTAAAATGAAGTCGTTTTCTGCCTCGTTATTGTGGGTCATTTTTCGACGCTTCACTCATAATACCACGAGGAAGGGAATTGAGACATCTCCTTCCAGTCACATGGTAGTTCTGCTTTATTTTAAATAAACCCCACAAGAGCGGGGTCCAAAAATTAAATGAGGCTCATTAAGTTGTCCCTCTCCACGGTAATCTTTAGTAAAAGGCGAAAGATTAACACGCCGTTGAAGAGAAACCAGAGCTTGCCAAGGCACTCGTCCAGAGTGGACTATATATAGTGAGGTCTCACTAAATAAGTGGTAGCTAACAAAAAGTAGGCACACCGAGTTTATTATCTTCCTTTTCTTGGTCCGAGATCCAGTACATCTGCAACAAGGCCTAATCGTCGCGGAACATGTTGCATTATGTTCATTAATTTGTCGGGATTTTTAACGTTTCAATTCGTGAGTTGAGTGCAATATTCTAATGTCCTGTATTTAACACTTCATCATACATCGACTTCGGGAATGGACTTTCAATGCTGACCTGAGCCAAATTATTCATTAATTAGACGCTGTTCTCTATTTTCCAAAATCATATTGGGACAAGAGTTACTATGACAGAACATTGCTACGAGAACAATTATAAACACAAAATGGTTTATTCTTTATTCGTGTGCCGCCTCATTTCGCAAATTCATTTTAGATGAGTCAGAATTATTCGCAGTAAATAATTCTTCGCCGTCGTTCTGAAACATTCTGTTATTCCATCGGCAGGAAAGTGCAAAGAACATATTCGACGCACGGTTATTCTCTCAATCACGGGGCAATAAGACAAAGCACGGATTTATTCTTGCGTAATGTGTTCACGAATGATTATTTAATTACGTCGCACTATAAAGCAACACGAGGGCTATTGGCAACGAGGGCTATTGGTACTTTTGAACCATGGTAGAGAGACGAGGAAGACACCTGAGCAGGCACATCCTCTCGGAACTTCCACACCCTGTCTCATGGAGAGGACTTTGAACCTCGACGGATTTAACGGGCACATCAGCCCCACTACACGGTGAGTGTTCAGTAGCGAACTGCCGACGTACTAGCCACGAGTCCCCGACCTTGACCACTAGGCTACCGCGACTTTGCACTATGTCCTTTTTTGTCACCAAATGCCTTTGCAGGGAATGGGCTTGAACCGAGAGTCGTACGTTGAGTTCAGTGTAATGTAAAATGTCACAATAGAAACAAAATTTTGGTTGCAAAGGACAGTGCGTTCACGAAAGGGAAGTATTATCGCGGAGAAAGAATGGAAGGGTACGGACGGAATGGAAAGCGTCCAGCAGATGAGTGTTCGACAGAGCATTCAAAAAGCGCTTTTGGGAGTTGAATGTTTCAAAAGAATGCGTTGTGCTGTGTTCTAGCATCTGACTGCTGAGACATATCCTTGTGTCTTTGAGTGAGTGAGTGATTTTGGGGTTTTATGGCGCAAGAGCCGAATTCGGCCATACTGCGCCAAACATTTGTTTATATTTTAAAAATAACCAGATCAAAATTTTAATTTAAAGTACGGACAAGAACACACTTTTTTTAGAATATGAAAAACCAATTAAACGCCAAATTATATTAAGCACCAAACATATGTTAAAATTTTAAAACATTTCATAAATTAAGTAAAAAACACTGAATATATAGTTTCAATAAGTTAAAATATGAAATCATGTAAAAAGTGTTTTCGAATGAAAAAATGTAGCTTAATTTGGAAGGGGATATCCCCACCAAGTCAGACAAAACTTTTGAAAAATAAACAAATGAAAAATGTGAATTTAAAACCATGTCAACGTTTTATGGGGGGGGAGTTGGTTCCTACTTTTTCTGAATCGTGTATGGAGTTTTAATGAGCGTAAATATCCTTTAGGAAAATTTGTAGGACATTTTTCTAAGACGAATTTATCCGTGGGATCTGGGTCAAGTTCCTTCTCCACGTCATACATAAGCACGTCTTCGTCATCAGTCGTATACTCCGTAGGTGCTGACTTCCTGGGTTTATGTTTAGCCATTTTTATTTCTATTTCTGGTTTTTGTACTTTTGTGCGTTTTCTATTTTTTTGAATTCTGTTTAACAGTCTGTGGGACTTTGGATGAATTAGAAAGTTTGCTATTGACTGTAGTAGTTGAAGACTCTGTTAAGGGAACTGATGGTTGAAGTGCGGCAAATTTATTAGAAGTTGTAAAGATGAAGCACAAGTATTCAGGTTATTGTTAGGGGTAGTGGTAGTAGGAATGGGTATCGGTAACAAAGACTTACTTTGTAGTGTGGGCAGTTTACCAAAGAGAGTAAACCCCTTGGGAAAAGGAAAAGATCACTAGGGTACCTCGGGATTGTGACATCCGTACTCACCTAAAGAAGGTGAGCCCCCTGTGGGGCCTTGTGTCTTGGAAGGTGTTTTCTTGCACTTCCGAGTAAAGCAGGTTATGGAACGTTAAATTCATAATGTTTACGGGACGTTTTTCAATTAAATTTAAGATAAAAATTAATTACGAATAGGCAACAAATAACGGCAGTGAAAACCAAAGCCTAAGTTAGAAGCCTGTGTTGTTTCACTGGAAACATTCATGCATTTGTGCAAAAGTAGGCAACTGATTTTGTTCCAGTTGGAGCAGGAAACGTAGAAAATGCCAGTGTTCTAATAGGGTCGAGTTTTTTTTAATCTGTGGTGGTAAGATTTTCCAACTGGGCGCGTTTGTCGCGTGCCTCGATGACGTTTCTGTTTCGTCGCCAAGCAGTGGGTTCAAGTACATAAATGATTTACTTACGAAGCGATGCAGGCAACCCAAAGTAAAGTCCACTCCGTGGCATGCGTTGTAGAAGTCATCGCCTTAAGAAAAATCTTCTCTCAATTCAACCTTCGATTCTACAAATGTCATGAAAAGGATTAAATGGTTAATGTAATTGTATAATGACTCCAAATGTTAGTGTTAAGTCTACGACTCTGAAATGACCACTATCATAATAGAATATATTACTACTTGTAGTTTGGAATAGACATACGTTTCAACTTTGCGCAGCGGCAGTGTCATAGCCAATGAGGTCCTACCGAGGCGTGACTATTGCTAGTTGAAAACTTTTCCCAATACCCCGCCCTGTCGACGTGAAATACCGTCGGCCGAGGCAATTTTTGGAAACCCTCTAGAGGGTTTGAAGTTTCAAAATGTAAATGCTCTCTCCAAGCAGTTCCTGTCCAATACAAGGTTCTCTTACCATTTTACTGGTCAGGCTCTGTGCGTGTGTTTTATTCATATTCTCCGTCTAAACACAACCATCCCAATGCTGAAATGATATTTAAAAAGTCTTTCGACCTATTGAAGCTTTCCTACCGATGTAGTTGGTGGATTGCGATCGCTGCGCCTCTACGCATCGATGTCTAATGACAAAATGTATTTCAATGTAGTACACACAGGATGCGAAACGTCAAAGGCACGTACGGGTAGAATTCGCAGTTGACCAGTTTTTTATTCTTTAATTTCATTTTTGCTGTAAAAGCAGGCTTCTTTTTGTGTTTTATGGTTCTAGCGCAGGACGCTACACATAACATTTTATTGTACGAAATAAATGATACGATTTCTCCCACAAAATCTTGAGCGTTCTCTCTTTTGAAACAGGGTTGCGATACAAAGATTTAAACGCGCGATATTAATAATTTTTAAAGCACAATGATTGTAATGCAATTCTAGTGCGATTGCTGCGCCTCTACTGCCTATGCTTGTCCCTCTGTCCACCAGCATTTCTATAGACGCCTCTTTAGCAAATTTCTATTGAAAGCATCACATCAGTCAGTGTCAATTGATTTTATGAGTTAGTAATTACGGCTAAAATTTGGTAGTGTGTCCCCCGGAACAAGGTTCCTATTGAATGTAGTGCTGATTTATTACAGTGATTTCACAACGTTGTCGCTTTTCCCTAAAAGTACTGAATGCCGGTGAAATTGCGAAGATTGCTCCTAGAGGCATAATCAATGCTGGTTATCTTATGAAAGACTTAAAATCGTAATAGTCTTTGGTTTCCCTCCTTACATTTCGAAGAATGAGCTGTTCGCGTTGTACCACTTTTAAAAATAGAGCAGTGTTAGTGAGGTATAAATAAAAGTTGAAATGCATTGCGTTATGTACTCGCTTCGGCAGTACATATACTAAAATTGGAACGATACAGAGAAGATTAGCATGGCCCCTGCGCAAGGATGACACGCAAAATCGTGAAGCGTTCCACATTTTTTATCATTCGTCTGAATCATTCGGCTTCGAAGGAGCTCGCGATTTATTTCATTTTCCACTTGTAGACAGATTTCCTAATCACTTTCGGAAACAAGCGCAACGTAATGATCGTTTCAGTAGGTTTCCAGATTATATAATTCTAAAAGAGCCTGTAAAATAGTTTTAAAAGATAAAATTATTGGGCTGAATTTTATAACGGAAATTCCCTCACTTATTCACCATTTTAACAAGATTCTTATCTTGTTACGAATGGGAAAGACTTTAGAATCCACAGTTCCTATTATTCGCTTTGTAAAAGAAATGTCTAGTAAATTCCTTGCAGGGGTCAAGAGGAAAAGGAGTGAACGAAAGGGGATCTATATACCTCAATCTTCAAACCGACGATAAACTGATTGATGTGTTTTCAAACCTCCATGGTAGGTTCATAAATGATCGTTCTATTAAATTTCCAAAACTTCCACTGCACATCGAACACACGTTTGTGGGCTTTTACTTTTTGCATCATAGACGCACCCTCTAAACTTCTGATATCTGCACGGAAGTAAGCGGAAGCTCTACGAAGCTTATAGAAGGGTAGTGCATTGGGAGATATCTTCATTGCTTATAGATGGGTAGTCATCCAGTACTGGAAGGTAAGCATGGAAATTTTAAGGTGTTAGGAAAGGAGTATTCATAGGCACATTCTCTCCTCTTTCTTTTCCAATATCGGATCGCATGCAGTGAATGGCTTCCCTGCATCTTCCATTCCAACTGAATAATGATTATTAAAATTCAAACATTAAGAAAGAAAAGTCATCTCCTCTCGCGCGAAAATATTGTCTTTTTCTTTGAAAAAAAAAATGAGATCCATCCCTGTTAAAATTTCACCCGAACAGAGAAAAAGTTGCTCTAGAACTATAACTTTTCTGCCTAATATATATTCTGTCAAAAAGTACATGATGTAATTCTGTAAAATCTGATTTAATTTTCTTGCAGGGGAGATGCTTTTCTTCCAAGATACATATAAACGTTTTTCAAAACCCATAGAAGGTGTCACAAATTTTTTTAAAAATTGCAAAACAAAAGAAATATTACAAAGCGTTGGATATGAACGAATCAACTAAAGGTGGTAAAAATTCGGGTTTGGGTTCAAAAAGTTTCACTTTAGTGTAAGTTATTTACAAATTTAAGTTAAAATCGTTTCGCGCGATATTTCATTCGAAGAATGTAAATTAAAAGAGTTTCATTAAACAAGGGATTTCTTTGAAATCGATCGTTCTACTATATCACATTCAAGAGAAAAATTGACCGATCATTTTAAACAAAAACTGATTACTTTATGCACGCAATTTCTGTGTCCAGCAATGCAAAGCTTGAGCAACTAATCATTCTTCGGCGAGGACTTCGATAAACGAATTTCGACTGAAATTCATACCATTCGACCGCTGGGTATTTCTATATATTACATGAAATAAAATGCATTGAGCAAAGGCCAAGTGAGAATAAGCGCATATGTTACAACCGCGGATGGGCGCCAATTGTACAGCGTTGGACGTTAAAAATTAAAGTAAAGATAGTAAAATCCGGCATGGGTGTAAATGAAATCTGATTCTTTTAAGTTAGTTGACACAAAGACAATACGTTTCGTTAATCAAATTAAAAGGCAAAGAACAGGGGTGGCTTTTCATAGAGGCCGGGTTCTTTCTTCTTCTGGCCTCTACAGAAGATGAGTGATCACTAGAGCGTGCTTTCGCAGCTCGCTACAACAGTTACAGTCATTGTGACAACAGAGTGGTTACACTCTCTTGTGCATTTTCTTTAGAGTAAGAAAGCCTTTTTCCATCATCCAGCTTCACTAGTGGAAAACAAGCTATAATGACGGATTTTCATTGAATAAGCAAGCACTCCCGTTCATTGAAACAGTTAGGACCGTAAAAATGAAAAGCGGGTTGCGTGGTGCAGAACACGTGGCACCAAACGTAAAGAAAATGGAATCTTTCTCTTGCACTGAACGTCATGGAGCAGATCCCAGATGTCGTGAGGATTCCAATGTCGAATATGATATCGTGAGGCTTATGGCTTCTTTCAAAAAACAAAACAAGCACAAAGGATCTCATTACGGTTATCAATACAACTAAGTACCTTAACGGATGACAAATAGACAGAATTCTCAAGTCTGTTATGCAAATACACCCGTTTTAAAACAAAAATGTCGTATCTCTTCAGAAATGCTTAGTGTGTGTGTGTGTTTGTAGGTATACCGAAGCAGGATTTAATTTGAACTTACGTGAAAGCGAGAGTGCTATTTTTTGATTCCCGTTTAACTAGACGACGTTGTTTTTGTTACTCGGTATAATTGAATCTAAAATTTTTCAAATACAGATACAAATCGTGCTAAAATGAAGTCGTTTTCTGCCTCGTTATTGTGGGTCATTTTTCGACGCTTCACTCATAATACCACGAGGAAGGGAATTGAGACATCTCCTTCCAGTCATGGTAGTTCTGCTTTATTTTAAATAAACCCCACAAGAGCGGGGTCCAAAAATTAAATGAGGCTCATTAAGTTGTCCCTCTCCACGGTAATCTTTAGTAAAAGGCGAAAGATTAACACGCCGTTGAAGAGAAACCAGAGCTTGCCAAGGCACTCGTCCAGAGTGGACTATATATAGTGAGGTCTCACTAAATAAGTGGTAGCTAACAAAAAGTAGGCACACCGAGTTTATTATCTTCCTTTTCTTGGTCCGAGATCCAGTACATCTGCAACAAGGCCTAATCGTCGCGGAACATGTTGCATTATGTTCATTAATTTGTCGGGATTTTTAACGTTTCAATTCGTGAGTTGAGTGCAATATTCTAATGTCCTGTATTTAACACTTCATCATACATCGACTTCGGGAATGGACTTTCAATGCTGACCTGAGCCAAATTATTCATTAATTAGACGCTGTTCTCTATTTTCCAAAATCATATTGGGACAAGAGTTACTATGACAGAACATTGCTACGAGAACAATTATAAACACAAAATGGTTTA
This sequence comes from Trichonephila clavipes, assembly GCA_019973935.1. Classification (NCBI taxonomy): domain Eukaryota; kingdom Metazoa; phylum Arthropoda; class Arachnida; order Araneae; family Nephilidae; genus Trichonephila; species Trichonephila clavipes. The sequence continues at coordinate 48,229 of BMAU01015950.1, forward strand.
TTCTTTATTCGTGTGCCGCCTCATTTCGCAAATTCATTTTAGATGAGTCAGAATTATTCGCAGTAAATAATTCTTCGCCGTCGTTCTGAAACATTCTGTTATTCCATCGGCAGGAAAGTGCAAAGAACATATTCGACGCACGGTTATTCTCTCAATCACGGGGCAATAAGACAAAGCACGGATTTATTCTTGCGTAATGTGTTCACGAATGATTATTTAATTACGTCGCACTATAAAGCAACACGAGGGCTATTGGCAACGAGGGCTATTGGTACTTTTGAACCATGGTAGAGAGACGAGGAAGACACCTGAGCAGGCACATCCTCTCGGAACTTCCACACCCTGTCTCATGGAGAGGACTTTGAACCTCGACGGATTTAACGGGCACATCAGCCCCACTACACGGTGAGTGTTCAGTAGCGAACTGCCGACGTACTAGCCACGAGTCCCCGACCTTGACCACTAGGCTACCGCGACTTTGCACTATGTCCTTTTTTGTCACCAAATGCCTTTGCAGGGAATGGGCTTGAACCGAGAGTCGTACGTTGAGTTCAGTGTAATGTAAAATGTCACAATAGAAACAAAATTTTGGTTGCAAAGGACAGTGCGTTCACGAAAGGGAAGTATTATCGCGGAGAAAGAATGGAAGGGTACGGACGGAATGGAAAGCGTCCAGCAGATGAGTGTTCGACAGAGCATTCAAAAAGCGCTTTTGGGAGTTGAATGTTTCAAAAGAATGCGTTGTGCTGTGTTCTAGCATCTGACTGCTGAGACATATCCTTGTGTCTTTGAGTGAGTGAGTGATTTTGGGGTTTTATGGCGCAAGAGCCGAATTCGGCCATGCTGCGCCAAACATTTGTTTAGATTTTAAAAATAACCAGATCAAAATTTTAATTTAAAGTACGGACAAGAACACACTTTTTTTAGAATATGAAAAACCAATTAAACGCCAAATTATATTAAGCACCAAACATATGTTAAAATTTTAAAACATTTCATAAATTAAGTAAAAAACACTGAATATATAGTTTCAATAAGTTAAAATATGAAATCATGTAAAAAGTGTTTTCGAATGAAAAAATGTAGCTTAATTTTTAAGGGGATATCCCCACCAAGTCAGACAAAACTTTTGAAAAATAAACAAATGAAAAATGTGAATTTAAAACCATGTCAACGTTTTATGGGGGGGGGAGTTGGTTCCTACTTTTTCTGAATCGTGTATGGAGTTTTAATGAGTGTAAATATCCTTTAGGAAAATTTGTAGGACATTTTTCTAAGACGAATTTATCCGTGGGATCTGGGTCAAGTTCCTTCTCCACGTCATACATAAGCACGTCTTCGTCATCAGTCGTATACTCCGTAGGTGCTGACTTCCTGGGTTTATGTTTAGCCATTTTTATTTCTATTTCTGGTTTTTGTACTTTTGTGCGTTTTCTATTTTTTTGAATTCTGTTTAACAGTCTGTGGGACTTTGGATGAATTAGAAAGTTTGCTATTGACTGTAGTAGTTGAAGACTCTGTTAAGTGAACTGATGGTTGAAGTGCGGCAAATTTATTAGAAGTTGTAAAGATGAAGCACAAGTATTCAGGTTATTGTTAGGGGTAGTGGTAGTAGGAATGGGTATCGGTAACAAAGACTTACTTTGTAGTGTGGGCAGTTTACCAAAGAGAGTAAACCCCTTGGGAAAAGGAAAAGATCACTAGGGTACCTCGGGATTGTGACATCCGTACTCACCTAAAGAAGGTGAGCCCCCTGTGGGGCCTTGTGTCTTGGAAGGTGTTTTCTTGCACTTCCGAGTAAAGCAGGTTATGGAACGTTAAATTCATAATGTTTACGGGACGTTTTTCAATTAAATTTAAGATAAAAATTAATTACGAATAGGCAACAAATAACGGCAGTGAAAACCAAAGCCTAAGTTAGAAGCCTGTGTTGTTTCACTGGAAACATTCAATGCATTTGTGCAAAAGTAGGCAACTGATTTTGTTCCAGTTGGAGCAGGAAACGTAGAAAATGCCAGTGTTCTAATAGGGTCGAGTTTTTTAATCTGTGGTGGTAAGATTTTCCAACTGGGCGCGTTTGTCGCGTGCCTCGATGACGTTTCTGTTTCGTCGCCAAGCAGTGGGTTCAAGTACATAAATGATTTACTTACGAAGCGATGCAGGCAACCCAAAGTAAAGTCCACTCCGTGGCATGCGTTGTAGAAGTCATCGCCTTAAGAAAAATCTTCTCTCAATTCAACCTTCGATTCTACAAATGTCATGAAAAGGATTAAATGGTTAATGTAATTGTATAATGACTCCAAATGTTAGTGTTAAGTCTACGACTCTGAAATGACCACTATCATAATAGAATATATTACTACTTGTAGTTTGGAATAGACATACGTTTCAACTTTGCGCAGCGGCAGTGTCATAGCCAATGAGGTCCTACCGAGGCGTGACTATTGCTAGTTGAAAACTTTTCCCAATACCCCGCCCTGTCGACGTGAAATACCGTCGGCCGAGGCAATTTTTGGAAACCCTCTAGAGGGTTTGAAGTTTCAAAATGTAAATGCTCTCTCCAAGCAGTTCCTGTCCAATACAAGGTTCTCTTACCATTTTACTGGTCAGGCTCTGTGCGTGTGTTTTATTCGTATTCTCCGTCTAAACACAACCATCCCAATGCTGAAATGATATTTAAAAAGTCTTTCGACCTATTGAAGCTTTCCTACCGATGTAGTTGGTGGATTGCGATCGCTGCGCCTCTACGCATCGATGTCTAATGACAAAATGTATTTCAATGTAGTACACACAGGATGCGAAACGTCAAAGGCACGTACGGGTAGAATTCGCAGTTGACCAGTTTTTTATTCTTAATTTCATTTTTGCTGTAAAAGCAGGCTTCTTTTTGTGTTTTATGGTTCTAGCGCAGGACGCTACACATAACATTTTATTGTACGAAATAAATGATACGATTTCTCCCACAAAATCTTGAGCGTTCTCTCTTTTGAAACAGGGTTGCGATACAAAGATTTAAACGCGCGATATTAATAATTTTTAAAGCACAATGATTGTAATGCAATTCTAGTGCGATTGCTGCGCCTCTACTGCCTATGCTTGTCCCTCTATCCACCAGCATTTCTATAGACGCCTCTTTAGCAAATTTCTATTGAAAGCATCACATCAGTCAGTGTCAATTGATTTTATGAGTTAGTAATTATACGGCTAAAATTTTGTAGTGTGTCCCCCGGAACAAGGTTCCTATTGAATGTAGTGCTGATTTATTACAGTGATTTCACAACGTTGTCGCTTTTCCCTAAAAGTACTGAATGCCGGTGAAATTGCGGAGATTGCTCCTAGAGGCATAATCAATGCTGGTTATCCTATGAAAGACTTAAAATCGTAATAGTCTTTGGTTTCCCTCCTTACATGTCGAAGAATGAGCTGTTCGCGTTGTACCACTTTTAAAAATAGAGCAGTGTTAGTGAGGTATAAATAAAAGTTGAAATGCATTGCGTTATGTACTCGCTTCGGCAGTACATATACTAAAATTGGAACGATACAGAGAAGATTAGCATGGCCCCTGCGCAAGGATGACACGCAAAATCGTGAAGCGTTCCACATTTTTTATCATTCGTCTGAATCATTCGGCTTCGAAGGAGCTCGCGATTTATTTCATTTTCCACTTGTAGACAGATTTCCTAATCACTTTCGGAAACAAGCGCAACGTAATGCTCGTTTCAGTAGGTTTCCAGATTATATAATTCTAAAAGAGCCTGTAAAATAGTTTTAAAAGATAAAATTATTGGGCTGAATTTTATAACGGAAATTCCCTCACTTATTCACCATTTTAACAAGATTCTTATCTTGTTACGAATGGGAAAGACTTTAGAATCCACAGTTCCTATTATTCGCTTTGTAAAAGAAATGTCTAGTAAATTCCTTGCAGGGGTCAAGAGGAAAAGGAGTGAACGAAAGGGGATCTATATACCTCAATCTTCAAACCGACGATAAACTGATTGATGTGTTTTCAAACCTCCATGGTAGGTTCATAAATGATCGTTCTATTAAATTTCCAAAACTTCCACTGCACATCGAACACACGTTTGTGGGCTTTTACTTTTTGCATCATAGACGCACCCTCTAAACTTCTGATATCTGCACGGAAGTAAGCGGAAGCTCTACGAAGCTTATGGAAGGGTAGTGCATTGGGAGATATCTTCATTGCTTATAGATGGGTAGTCATCCAGTACTGGAAGGTAAGCATGGAAATTTTAAGGTGTTAGGAAAGGAGTATTCATAGGCACATTCTCTCCTCTTTCTTTTCCAATATCGGATCGCATGCAGTGAATGGCTTCCCTGCATCTTCCATTCCAACTGAATAATGATTATTAAAATTCAAACATTAAGAAAGAAAAGTCATCTCCTCTCGCGCGAAAATATTGTCTTTTTCTTTGAAAAAAAAATGAGATCCATCCCTGTTAAAATTTCACCTGAACAGAGAAAAAGTTGCTCTAGAACTATAACTTTTCTGCCTAATATATATTCTGTCAAAAAGTACATGATGTAATTCTGTAAAATCTGATTTAATTTTCTTGCAGGGGAGATGCTTTTCTTCCAAGATACATATAAACGTTTTTCAAAACCCATAGAAGGTGTCACAAATTTTTTTAAAAATTGCAAAACAAAAGAAATATTACAAAGCGTTGGATATGAACGAATCAACTAAAGGTGGTAAAAATTCGGGTTTGGGTTCAAAAAGTTTCACTTTAGTGTAAGTTATTTACAAATTTAAGTTAAAATCGTTTCGCGCGATATTTCATTCGAAGAATGTAAATTAAAAGAGTTTCATTAAACAAGGGATTTCTTTGAAATCGATCGTTCTACTATATCACATTCAAGAGAAAAATTGACCGATCATTTTAAACAAAAACTGATTACTTTATGCACGCAATTTCTGTGTCCAGCAATGCAAAGCTTGAGCAACTAATCATTCTTCGGCGAGGACTTCGATAAACGAATTTCGACTGAAATTCATACCATTCGACCGATGGGTATTTCTATATATTACATGAAATAAAATGCATTGAGCAAAGGCCAAGTGAGAATAAGCGCATATGTTACAACCGCGGATGGGCGCCAATTGTACAGCGTTGGACGTTAAAAATTAAAGTAAAGATAGTAAAATCCGGCATGGGTGTAAATGAAATCTGATTCTTTTAAGTTAGTTGACACAAAGACAATACGTTTCGTTAATCAAATTAAAAGGCAAAGAACAGGGGTGGCTTTTCATAGAGGCCGGGTTCTTTCTTCTTCTGGCCTCTACAGAAGATGAGTGATCACTAGAGCGTGCTTTCGCAGCTCGCTACAACAGTTACAGTCATTGTGACAACAGAGTGGTTACACTCTCTTGTGCATTTTCTTTAGAGTAAGAAAGCCTTTTTCCATCATCCAGCTTCACTAGTGGAAAACAAGCTATAATGACGGATTTTCGTTGAATAAGCAAGCACTCCCGTTCATTGAAACAGTTACGACCGTAAAAATGAAAAGCGGGTTGCGTGGTGCAGAACACGTGGCACCAAACGTAAAGAAAATGGAATCTTTCTCTTGCACTGAACGTCATGGAGCAGATCCCAGATGTCGTGAGGATTCCAATGTCGAATATGATATCGTGAGGCTTATGGCTTCTTTCAAAAAACAAAACAAGCACAAAGGATCTCATTACGGTTATCAATACAACTAAGTACCTTAACGGATGACAAATAGACAGAATTCTCAAGTCTGTTATGCAAATACACCCGTTTTAAAACAAAAATGTCGTATCTCTTCAGAAATGCTTAGTGTGTGTGTTTGTAGGTATACCGAAGCAGGATTTAATTTGAACTTACGTGAAAGCGAGAGTGCTATTTTTTGATTCCCGTTTAACTAGACGACGTTGTTTTTGTTACTCGGTATAATTGAATCTAGAATTTTTCAAATATAGATACAAATCGTGCTAAAATGAAGTCGTTTTCTGCCTCGTTATTGTGGGTCATTTTTCGACGCTTCACTCATAATACCACGAGGAAGGGAATTGAGACATCTCCTTCCAGTCATGGTAGTTCTGCTTTATTTTAAATAAACCCCACAAGAGCGGGGTCCAAAAATTAAATGAGGCTCATTAAGTTGTCCCTCTCCACGGTAATCTTTAGTAAAAGGCGAAAGATTAACACGCCGTTGAAGAGAAACCAGAGCTTGCCAAGGCACTCGTCCAGAGTGGACTATATATAGTGAGGTCTCACTAAATAAGTGGTAGCTAACAAAAAGTAGGCACACCGAGTTTATTATCTTCCTTTTCTTGGTCCGAGATCCAGTACATCTGCAACAAGGCCTAATCGTCGCGGAACATGTTGCATTATGTTCATTAATTTGTCGGGATTTTTAACGTTTCAATTCGTGAGTTGAGTGCAATATTCTAATGTCCTGTATTTAACACTTCATCATACATCGACTTCGGGAATGGACTTTCAATGCTGACCTGAGCCAAATTATTCATTAATTAGACGCTGTTCTCTATTTTCCAAAATCATATTGGGACAAGAGTTACTATGACAGAACATTGCTACGAGAACAATTATAAACACAAAATGGTTTATTCTTTATTCGTGTGCCGCATCATTTCGCAAATTCATTTTAGATGAGTCAGAATTATTCGCAGTAAATAATTCTTCGCCGTCGTTCTGAAACATTCTGTTATTCCATCGGCAGGAAAGTGCAAAGAACATATTCGACGCACGGTTATTCTCTCAATCACGGGGCAATAAGACAAAGCACGGATTTATTCTTGCGTAATGTGTTCACGAATGATTATTTAATTACGTCGCACTATAAAGCAACACGAGGGCTATTGGCAACGAGGGCTATTGGTACTTTTGAACCATGGTAGAGAGACGAGGAAGACACCTGAGCAGGCACATCCTCTCGGAACTTCCACACCCTGTCATGGAGAGGACTTTGAACCTCGACGGATTTAACGGGCACATCAGCCCCACTACACGGTGAGTGTTCAGTAGCGAACTGCCGACGTACTAGCCACGAGTCCCCGACCTTGACCACTAGGCTACCGCGACTTTGCACTATGTCCTTTTTTGTCACCAAATGCCGTGGCAGGGAATGGGCTTGAACCGAGAGTCGTACGTTGAGTTCAGTGTAATGTAAAATGTCACAATAGAAACAAAATTTTGGTTGCAAAGGACAGTGCGTTCACGAAAGGGAAGTATTATCGCGGAGAAAGAATGGAAGGGTACGGACGGAATGGAAAGCGTCCAGCAGATGAGTGTTCGACAGAGCATTCAAAAAGCGCTTTTGGGAGTTGAATGTTTCAAAAGAATGCGTTGTGCTGTGTTCTAGCATCTGACTGCTGAGACATATCCTTGTGTCTTTGAGTGAGTGAGTGATTTTGGGGTTTTATGGCGCAAGAGCCGAATTCGGCCATACTGCGCCAAACATTTGTTTAGATTTTAAAAATAACCAGATCAAAATTTTAATTTAAAGTACGGACAAGAACACACTTTTTTTAGAATATGAAAAACCAATTAAACGCCAAATTATATTAAGCACCAAACATATGTTAAAATTTTAAAACATTTCATAAATTAAGTAAAAAACACTGAATATATAGTTTCAATAAGTTAAAATATGAAATCATGTAAAAAGTGTTTTCGAATGAAAAAATTGTAGCTTAATTTGGAAGGGGATATCCCCACCAAGTCAGACAAAACTTTTGAAAAATAAACAAATGAAAAATGTGAATTTAAAACCATGTCAACGTTTTATGGGGGGGGAGTTAGTTCCTACTTTTTCTGAATCGTGTATGGAGTTTTAATGAGCGTAAATATCCTTTAGGAAAATTTGTAGGACATTTTTCTAAGACGAATTTATCCGTGGGATCTGGGTCAAGTTCCTTCTCCACGTCATACATAAGCACGTCTTCGTCATCAGTCGTATACTCCGTAGGTGCTGACTTCCTGGGTTTATGTTTAGCCATTTTTATTTCTATTTCTGGTTTTTGTACTTTTGTGCGTTTTCTATTTTTTTGAATTCTGTTTAACAGTCTGTGGGACTTTGGATGAATTAGAAAGTTTGCTATTGACTGTAGTAGTTGAAGACTCTGTTAAGGGAACTGATGGTTGAAGTGCGGCAAATTTATTAGAAGTTGTAAAGATGAAGCACAAGTATTCAGGTTATTGTTAGGGGTAGTGGTAGTAGGAATGGGTATCGGTAACAAAGACTTACTTTGTAGTGTGGGCAGTTTACCAAAGAGAGTAAACCCCTTGGGAAAAGGAAAAGATCACTAGGGTACCTCGGGATTGTGACATCCGTACTCACCTAAAGAAGGTGAGCCCCCTGTGGGGCCTTGTGTCTTGGAAGGTGTTTCCTTGCACTTCCGAGTAAAGCAGGTTATGGAACGTTAAATTCATAATGTTTACGGGACGTTTTTCAATTAAATTTAAGATAAAAATTAATTACGAATAGGCAACAAATAACGGCAGTGAAAACCAAAGCCTAAGTTAGAAGCCTGTGTTGTTTCACTGGAAACATTCAATGCATTTGTGCAAAAGTAGGCAACTGATTTTGTTCCAGTTGGAGCAGGAAACGTAGAAAATGCCAGTGTTCTAATAGGGTCGAGTTTTTTAATCTGTGGAGGTAAGATTTTCCAACTGGCCGCGTTTGTCGCGTGCCTCGATGACGTTTCTGTTTCGTCGCCAAGCAGTGGGTTCAAGTACATAAATGATTTACTTACGAAGCGATGCAGGCAACCCAAAGTAAAGTCCACTCCGTGGCATGCGTTGTAGAAGTCATCGCCTTAAGAAAAATCTTCTCTCAATTCAACCTTCGATTCTACAAATGTCATGAAAAGGATTAAATGGTTAATGTAATTGTATAATGACTCCAAATGTTAGTGTTAAGTCTACGACTCTGAAATGACCACTATCATAATAGAATATATTACTACTTGTAGTTTGGAATAGACATACGTTTCAACTTTGCGCAGCGGCAGTGTCATAGCCAATGAGGTCCTACCGAGGCGTGACTATTGCTAGTTGAAAACTTTTCCCAATACCCCGCCCTGTCGACGTGAAATACCGTCGGCCGAGGCAATTTTTGGAAACCCTCTAGAGGGTTTGAAGTTTCAAAATGTAAATGCTCTCTCCAAGCAGTTCCTGTCCAATACAAGGTTCTCTTACCATTTTACTGGTCAGGCTCTGTGCGTGTGTTTTATTCATATTCTCCGTCTAAACACAACCATCCCAATGCTGAAATGATATTTAAAAAGTCTTTCGACCTATTGAAGCTTTCCTACCGATGTAGTTGGTGGATTGCGATCGCTGCGCCTCTACGCATCGATGTCTAATGACAAAATGTATTTCAATGTAGTACACACAGGATGCGAAACGTCAAAGGCACGTACGGGTAGAATTCGCAGTTGACCAGTTTTTTATTCTTTAATTTCATTTTTGCTGTAAAAGCAGGCTTCTTTTTGTGTTTTATGGTTCTAGCGCAGGACGCTACACATAACATTTTATTGTACGAAATAAATGATACGATTTCTCCCACAAAATCTTGAGCGTTCTCTCTTTTGAAACAGGGTTGCGATACAAAGATTTAAACGCGCGATATTAATAATTTTTAAAGCACAATGATTGTAATGCAATTCTAGTGCGATTGCTGCGCCTCTACTGCCTATGCTTGTCCCTCTGTCCACCAGCATTTCTATAGACGCCTCTTTAGCAAATTTCTATTGAAAGCATCACATCAGTCAGTGTCAATTGATTTTATGAGTTAGTAATTATACGGCTAAAATTTTGTAGTGTGTCCCCCGGAACAAGGTACCTATTGAATGTAGGGCTGATTTATTACAGTGATTTCACAACGTTGTCGCTTTTCCCTAAAAGTACTGAATGCCGGTGAAATTGCGAAGATTGCTCCTAGAGGCATAATCAATGCTGGTTATCCTATGAAAGACTTAAAATCGTAATAGTCTTTGGTTTCCCTCCTTACATTTCGAAGAATGAGCTGTTCGCGTTGTACCACTTTTAAAAATAGAGCAGTGTTAGTGAGGTATAAATAAAAGTTGAAATGCATTGCGTTATGTACTCGCTTCGGCAGTACATATACTAAAATTGGAACGATACAGAGAAGATTAGCATGGCCCCTGCGCAAGGATGACACGCAAAATCGTGAAGCGTTCCACATTTTTTATCATTCGTCTGAATCATTCGGCTTCGAAGGAGCTCGCGATTTATTTCATTTTCCACTTGTAGACAGATTTCCTAATCACTTTCGGAAACAAGCGCAACGTAATGATCGTTTCAGTAGGTTTCCAGATTATATAATTCTAAAAGAGCCTGTAAAATAGTTTTAAAAGATAAAATTATTGGGCTGAATTTTATAACGGAAATTCCCTCACTTATTCACCATTTTAACAAGATTCTTATCTTGTTACGAATGGGAAAGACTTTAGAATCCACAGTTCCTATTATTCGCTTTGTAAAAGAAATGTCTAGTAAATTCCTTGCAGGGGTCAAGAGGAAAAGGAGTGAACGAAAGGGGATCTATATACCTCAATCTTCAAACCGACGATAAACTGATTGATGTGTTTTCAAACCTCCATGGTAGGTTCATAAATGATCGTTCTATTAAATTTCCAAAACTTCCACTGCACATCGAACACACGTTTGTGGGCTTTTACTTTTTGCATCATAGACGCACCCTCTAAACTTCTGATATCTGCACGGAAGTAAGCGGAAGCTCTACGAAGCTTATAGAAGGGTAGTGCATTGGGAGATATCTTCATTGCTTATAGATGGGTAGTCATCCAGTACTGGAAGGTAAGCATGGAAATTTTAAGGTGTTAGGAAAGGAGTATTCATAGGCACATTCTCTCCTCTTTCTTTTCCAATATCGGATCGCATGCAGTGAATGGCTTCCCTGCATCTTCCATTCCAACTGAATAATGATTATTAAAATTCAAACATTAAGAAAGAAAAGTCATCTCCTCTCGCGCGAAAATATTGTCTTTTTCTTTGAAAAAAAAATGAGATCCATCCCTGTTAAAATTTCACTGAACAGAGAAAAAGTTGCTCTAGAACTATAACTTTTCTGCCTAATATATATTCTGTCAAAAAGTACATGATGTAATTCTGTAAAATCTGATTTAATTTTCTTGCAGGGGAGATGCTTTTCTTCCAAGATACATATAAACGTTTTTCAAAACCCATAGAAGGTGTCACAAATTTTTTTAAAAATTGCAAAACAAAAGAAATATTACAAAGCGTTGGATATGAACGAATCAACTAAAGGTGGTAAAAATTCGGGTTTGGGTTCAAAAAGTTTCACTTTAGTGTAAGTTATTTACAAATTTAAGTTAAAATCGTTTCGCGCGATATTTCATTCGAAGAATGTAAATTAAAAGAGTTTCATTAAACAAGGGATTTCTTTGAAATCGATCGTTCTACTATATCACATTCAAGAGAAAAATTGACCGATCATTTTAAACAAAAACTGATTACTTTATGCACGCAATTTCTGTGTCCAGCAATGCAAAGCTTGAGCAACTAATCATTCTTCGGCGAGGACTTCGATAAACGAATTTCGACTGAAATTCATACCATTCGACCGATGGGTATTTCTATATATTACATGAAATAAAATGCATTGAGCAAAGGCCAAGTGAGAATAAGCGCATATGTTACAACCGCGGATGGGCGCCAATTGTACAGCGTTGGACGTTAAAAATTAAAGTAAAGATAGTAAAATCCGGCATGGGTGTAAATGAAATCTGATTCTTTTAAGTTAGTTGACACAAAGACAATACGTTTCGTTAATCAAATTAAAAGGCAAAGAACAGGGGTGGCTTTTCATAGAGGCCGGGTTCTTTCTTCTTCTGGCCTCTACAGAAGATGAGTGATCACTAGAGCGTGCTTTCGCAGCTCGCTACAACAGTTACAGTCATTGTGACAACAGAGTGGTTACACTCTCTTGTGCATTTTCTTTAGAGTAAGAAAGCCTTTTTCCATCATCCAGCTTCACTAGTGGAAAACAAGCTATAATGACGGATTTTCGTTGAATAAGCAAGCACTCCCGTTCATTGAAACAGTTACGACCGTAAAAATGAAAAGCGGGTTGCGTGGTGCAGAACACGTGGCACCAAACGTAAAGAAAATGGAATCTTTCTCTTGCACTGAACGTCATGGAGCAGATCCCAGATGTCGTGAGGATTCCAATGTCGAATATGATATCGTGAGGCTTATGGCTTCTTTCAAAAAACAAAACAAGCACAAAGGATCTCATTACGGTTATCAATACAACTAAGTACCTTAACGGATGACAAATAGACAGAATTCTCAAGTCTGTTATGCAAATACACCCGTTTTAAAACAAAAATGTCGTATCTCTTCAGAAATGCTTAGTGTGTGTGTTTGTAGGTATACCGAAGCAGGATTTAATTTGAACTTACGTGAAAGCGAGAGTGCTATTTTTTGATTCCCGTTTAACTAGACGACGTTGTTTTTGTTACTCGGTATAATTGAATCTAGAATTTTTCAAATATAGATACAAATCGTGCTAAAATGAAGTCGTTTTCTGCCTCGTTATTGTGGGTCATTTTTCGACGCTTCACTCATAATACCACGAGGAAGGGAATTGAGACATCTCCTTCCAGTCATGGTAGTTCTGCTTTATTTTAAATAAACCCCACAAGAGCGGGGTCCAAAAATTAAATGAGGCTCATTAAGTTGTCCCTCTCCACGGTAATCTTTAGTAAAAGGCGAAAGATTAACACGCCGTTGAAGAGAAACCAGAGCTTGCCAAGGCACTCGTCCAGAGTGGACTATATATAGTGAGGTCTCACTAAATAAGTGGTAGCTAACAAAAAAGTAGGCACACCGAGTTTATTATCTTCCTTTTCTTGGTCCGAGATCCAGTACATCTGCAACAAGGCCTAATCGTCGCGGAACATGTTGCATTATGTTCATTAATTTGTCGGGATTTTTAACGTTTCAATTCGTGAGTTGAGTGCAATATTCTAATGTCCTGTATTTAACACTTCATCATACATCGACTTCGGGAATGGACTTTCAATGCTGACCTGAGCCAAATTATTCATTAATTAGACGCTGTTCTCTATTTTCCAAAATCATATTGGGACAAGAGTTACTATGACAGAACATTGCTACGAGAACAATTATAAACACAAAATGGTTTATTCTTTATTCGTGTGCCGCATCATTTCGCAAATTCATTTTAGATGAGTCAGAATTATTCGCAGTAAATAATTCTTCGCCGTCGTTCTGAAACATTCTGTTATTCCATCGGCAGGAAAGTGCAAAGAACATATTCGACGCACGGTTATTCTCTCAATCACGGGGCAATAAGACAAAGCACGGATTTATTCTTGCGTAATGTGTTCACGAATGATTATTTAATTACGTCGCACTATAAAGCAACACGAGGGCTATTGGCAACGAGGGCTATTGGTACTTTTGAACCATGGTAGAGAGACGAGGAAGACACCTGAGCAGGCACATCCTCTCGGAACTTCCACACCCTGTCATGGAGAGGACTTTGAACCTCGACGGATTTAACGGGCACATCAGCCCCACTACACGGTGAGTGTTCAGTAGCGAACTGCCGACGTACTAGCCACGAGTCCCCGACCTTGACCACTAGGCTACCGCGACTTTGCACTATGTCCTTTTTTGTCACCAAATGCCGTGGCAGGGAATGGGCTTGAACCGAGAGTCGTACGTTGAGTTCAGTGTAATGTAAAATGTCACAATAGAAACAAAATTTTGGTTGCAAAGGACAGTGCGTTCACGAAAGGGAAGTATTATCGCGGAGAAAGAATGGAAGGGTACGGACGGAATGGAAAGCGTCCAGCAGATGAGTGTTCGACAGAGCATTCAAAAAGCGCTTTTGGGAGTTGAATGTTTCAAAAGAATGCGTTGTGCTGTGTTCTAGCATCTGACTGCTGAGACATATCCTTGTGTCTTTGAGTGAGTGAGTGATTTTGGGGTTTTATGGCGCAAGAGCCGAATTCGGCCATACTGCGCCAAACATTTGTTTAGATTTTAAAAATAACCAGATCAAAATTTTAATTTAAAGTACGGACAAGAACACACTTTTTTTAGAATATGAAAAACCAATTAAACGCCAAATTATATTAAGCACCAAACATATGTTAAAATTTTAAAACATTTCATAAATTAAGTAAAAAACACTGAATATATAGTTTCAATAAGTTAAAATATGAAATCATGTAAAAAGTGTTTTCGAATGAAAAAATGTAGCTTAATTTGGAAGGGGATATCCCCACCAAGTCAGACAAAACTTTTGAAAAATAAACAAATGAAAAATGTGAATTTAAAACCATGTCAACGTTTTATGGGGGGGTGGGGGAAGTTAGTTCCTACTTTTTCTGAATCGTGTATGGAGTTTTAATGAGCGTAAATATCCTTTAGGAAAATTTGTAGGACATTTTTCTAAGACGAATTTATCCGTGGGATCTGGGTCAAGTTCCTTCTCCACGTCATACATAAGCACGTCTTCGTCATCAGTCGTATACTCCGTAGGTGCTGACTTCCTGGGTTTATGTTTAGCCATTTTTATTTCTATTTCTGGTTTTTGTACTTTTGTGCGTTTTCTATTTTTTTGAATTCTGTTTAACAGTCTGTGGGACTTTGGATGAATTAGAAAGTTTGCTATTGACTGTAGTAGTTGAAGACTCTGTTAAGGGAACTGATGGTTGAAGTGCGGCAAATTTATTAGAAGTTGTAAAGATGAAGCACAAGTATTCAGGTTATTGTTAGGGGTAGTGGTAGTAGGAATGGGTATCGGTAACAAAGACTTACTTTGTAGTGTGGGCAGTTTACCAAAGAGAGTAAACCCCTTGGGAAAAGGAAAAGATCACTAGGGTACCTCGGGATTGTGACATCCGTACTCACCTAAAGAAGGTGAGCCCCCTGTGGGGCCTTGTGTCTTGGAAGGTG
>BMAU01015952.1:0-60842 GCA_019973935.1 Trichonephila clavipes
AATTAGCTGTGATGAATCATATTTGATACATGATACTGACGGATAGAGTAATTATAGGTTCATACATGTATCTGAGAGTTTTTAATTCTGGTAAAATTAATTAATGTTGAACTTCTTGTTAGTGCTCATTAATTTTTTTAAAGCATAATTTCTTAAGTATCGGATATTGATGAATCTTTTACACATTTTTTTATATATTTTCTCAAAAACGTGTAGAGGATTAAGGGTGCGACTTAGAATCAATTACAACACTTTTTCACAAAAATATTTGAAGAATTTGGGCTGTGGCTTCGATTCGAGTAAATACGGTATATTCTCTTTATTCATTTTATAGTACATAAAAAGCGATGAACCAAGAATGAGAACATCCGAATGGAACAAAATTGCATATGCATACACACACTTCTTGATAGAATATATTAATGATTTACTTTTTGTGCCCAATGACTTACAAGCTGGATTCCACCATATTGAAATGGAGCATCAGAGGGGTGTGTAAAACAGATCTTTAAGACACAATTTCCTTGCGAATATGGTTGCGTTGAACTACATGAGCTACTACAATGACTCTTAGACGTATTCTTGAACAGTATGAGCAGTTGTCATTATTTGGGAGAGGATGTGCGATAGGACTAAAGGAAGCAAGGTGGCAAAATCAGTGAGTCGATTGGCATTTGAGTTGAAGTGATGCTACTGTTCCACGATGTTGTAAAAAAAGAGTGAGATAGAGCATCAAGACGTTAGCAGTCGACACAAGGACACATTGATCAGCCGGTAGAATTTCAAAGCTCTTGATACCTCATTGTCAAAGTCCCGATGTGTAACCGGGACACCTGTGAAAATTAAACCGGTGACCAGAAACTAAATAAACGGGGGGTTAGGAGCCATTGCGTCTACTGCTCTTGCACACTCACAGGCGCTTTTTCTGTGGTCCGGATGTATATGAACTGAAATTTCATGAAGTAGAGCATACTTATTTTCAAAAATGAACAGTGGCTTAACGGGAAAATATTAGCCCCCTCCCCTTCTGCAAAGTCAGATTTGGGGCCTCAAACCGGATCTTACAAATAATTGTAAATCCATAACAGAACATAGGTTTTGGTTCCCCCTAGAATTCTGCCGGGTGGGTGTACTTTATGCCACTGTCAATGAATCCTGCTTTGAATTTAGCTTTTATGACCAGAGAAGACCCAGAACAGCCTTTCTTTCATGGACTCCAAAGCTTACATATCAACAGGATAATGACAGACAGCACATGATGCAACTTTTTACTGTTCTACCTTTGTGTTTCTGCCACACTTTTTAAGCTGGGGGCACTTTTTTCCCTTATACAGTACGTGTTCACTTTGATGAATGAGTAGGCATCTTCGATCGTCCCAGTAACGCACTGATCTAATTTGCCTGTATGATAAACAGTCTCACAGGAAGATATTTGTCAACCGTGAAAGTCAGTGCCTAACGGGACAACTTACATCATCCTCAGTCATGACTAGCCCACAGATTATCGAGGTTTTTTTCAAAAATCTTGTAGCTGTGTGTGTGTATTTTACCCTTAATAGAACACTCAATTCTTATTATACTGTCAGAATTTCTTTTTTTAATACAGGGGCATTATATCCACGAATTTCTATTCTATTCGGTTAACTCCTTTTTAGCGGATAGCTTTTTATGTTACAGGTAACGAAACTTACATTATAAAAAATATCTGGATTCATGTGGTCGTATTTTAAGGCTTCTTTATACATGTCATGGGCTTCCTCAGATCTGGAATAAATTAAAATGAATATGAAATCATTTACTTTTAAAAACTACAGAAAATAACAACAAATAATCATTATAATTACACAAATTGGAATTGTAATGAATAAACTGGAATACTTTCACCAATGTATTTTACAATGAATTCATAAACTTTAAAATGAATCTTCCCTATAATTAATTGCAAAACTGTTCTCCATTGTTAAAATTTGTGAAAAATTAAAAAAAAACTATAAATTACTTTTTTTACTTAGGATCAAAAGTCCGCTTATTTTTTTTATAATGGTTGAAATTCATTTAACATAAATATTTTGTCACTTAGTTCAGCTTTTTAACAAGAAAACTATTTATTTCTAATCTAAGTTCCACAACATACACTCAGGAACATTGAAAATAGCGACCCAAGAAGAAAGCATTGGATTGAAATGAAATTTAATACACATAATGACATAGATTAGAGATTCACTTCATCTCAAAAACAAGACAATTAAACGAATACAGGGTGTGTAACGACACAAATACTGGGCAACTTCAATAGTGCGTTGGACCACCTCCAGCTGCAATACATGCCGTCACACGGTCCGGCATTGAGTTGATTAGACACCTTATGTTGTCCTGAGGCAGATGGGCCCACAAATCTTGAACAGCCAACTCTAAATCATGTACAGAGTGACACGATGGCACCTACCGTTTTAGCTGATCCCACACGTGCTCTACAGGAGACTAATCGGGGGAGCGTGCCGGCCATGGAAAAGTCTGAAAATGACGTAGGAAGTCTTGAGCAACTCTTGCTGTACGCGGATGAGCATTATTTTGCTGGAAAATTGCCCCTGGGAGACCATTTAGGAAAGGTCGTACATGGGGTCGAAGAATATCATCAACGTAACGTTGGCCCGTTAAGGTTCCACGCATCACAATTAAAGTGGACCGGCTATCATAGGCTATGGCCCCCCATACCATTACACCAGCTGTGCGGGCAGTGTGACGTAGAACAGTGTGGGGGGAATTGTACCACTCACCAGGACGCCTTCACACCCGTACACGGTTATCATCTTCCCCCAAAACAAACCGGGATTCATCACTAAACACAACCTTTGGCCAATCTGTTACATTCCACATTGATCTGGCTTGGCACCACTGTAGACGCAGTTGCCGATGTTCCGGTGTTAAAGGGAGTACACGGAAAGGGCGTTTGGATTTAGGATTTGCTTCTGCAAGGTGTCTGGAAATTGTTTACGGAACAATTGCTACGCCTTCGTCTGCTCGTATCGTTGTACGAGTCACTGTGGGGTCAACAAGTGCTTGCCGCACGATCTTTCGATCCTCTCTCCTCGTGGTCTTCCTGGTCGCTCCAGACCCGGTTTTCTGCGCGTGGGTACCTTCTCGTGTCCACTGCTCCCAACAACTTCTAACAGCACCCTCCGAACGAGCCACCTGGACTGCAACACGGCGCGTCGACCGGCCTGCAGTTTTCATCCCGATGATCAGGCCTCTCTCAAACTCGCTTAACTGTGAGAAGTGTCTTCTAGCACGTTTACCTAGCATGTTTCGCTTACCAAAGTCTTCCTACAATCGGCGGGTAATCGTCACGTTTATGAATCTTCGAATTTGCGCTGGCGTATATAGCACCTTCTTCCTGATTGTAGCACCACCTCGGCGTGTATGAGCATGCGTATTGGCACAAAACTTGGATCATTTGCATATCACATTACGCTATACTTATTTGCAAAGTTTCGTGTTTGTACTTAGCTTCATTCTTGTGTCGCTATTTTCAATATTCCTGAGTGTATGTGATTTAGCTTGATTAATTAGTTTTACAAATATACTTTCCACTTAAAATGTTAATTTAATATAGATAAAACATTATAGAGAAAAAGAAGAAACTACCGTATTAATAAAGAACAGTTATTCATTTGAAAAGCTTGTTAAATCAAACGTATAGAGGTAAAAATGTGGTTTTAAGAATCTGAAAATTAAGGAGGCACTCAGCTTTATCACTCGACATTTTCTACTCGTTTCTAACTATCACGTAAAATAAAATAATTTTTTTTATTTTTAAAAACAAGAAATAAAGGAAATTTTTTTTCAATAAAATTCTTGCAAATAAAATCTGTTTACTTATGATTTTTCGAATAAGTCAAGCAAATTTTATTAGAAATGTTATCTTATGAAAGTGATACTGTCTCTTTATTTTTTACTACAAAAAAGGCAACAAAAATTATTATTCATTTAATAACGAGATAAGACAATTCAAAGAAATTCCAACTTTGCTAATTTTTATATCTTTTTAAAAAATTAAGTCGTGAAGGATTGCCTGTGTTTATAAATATTTAATTAATAATAATAAGAAGAAAGTTAAATAAAATAATATAATTTTTATAAGATACTTAAATTTTTCAACAGAGAAAAGCTTGATATTTTTAATGCATTTTTTAAAGTTTTTAATTATGAATATTTATAACTTCTGAATTTTTAAAACATATTACTTCTTATTCTTAACGATAGTACTTTTTTCAGTGTGTTGTTTTTTAATGGTTTTTAGTGCTTCTCTTTTTTTATCAAGATGTTTTTTTGGCTGTGTGATTCCTCATAACTCTTCAACTGTGGTTAGTGGTATTTTTAGGATTCTTACTGCTCATCTTGTGTCATACACTCTGTGACTGTTTTTAAATTCCTGTTATTAGTTCACAATCTCCCTATATATACCTTGTTCAAATTTTCAATCGTTAGTAAAATACATTTTAAAGCCCTCACTTGAGCAGAAATTTTATTTACTCGATTACATTGGATGGCAATACGGTTATTTAATTATAATTAATAAATATTAATTCATTAAAACTAATTATTCAAAGAATTACAGACACAGCAGAGTTGGTATTATTCTTGGCGACTTGTGACAAAACTTTGAAAGGTTCTTTTCTTACACTTTAAAGCGCTGATTTGAGCTGAAATTTTCTATACACTACTGTTTTGGGTGACAATACTATAGTTTAATTATAATTAATTAAATTTAATTGACTGAAACTAATTATTTAAAGAATTACAGATGCAGCCACGTTGGTTTCATTTTTAGTGACTTGGGTCAAAACTTTAAAAGATTTTTTTTCCTCACGTTTAAAAGCATTCAGTTGAACTGAAATTTTATATACAAGATTGTTTTGGATGACAATTTGCGTTACGATACTTTTATGATAATTAATAAAAATTAATTGCCAATTAATATTGTGATTCGGTCATATGTATATACATATATGTATTAATTGTAATTATTTAATAAAAAAAGTGACTGAAATAAAATTTTTCTCTGTCGACCTAAGTAGGAATTGACTGAAATTTTTTTTATATATTACTTGTTTTTTATAATGTGTATTTACGTTAAACAAATAAATAAAAAGTATCATTTCGCAGTACATATTGCTCAATATAAAAATATAACATTGTTAAGACTTTTAAAGCACAAAAATTTAATATGTCAAAATAAGATAATTATCAGATAAATCAGATAATCAGATAATAAAATTCTCCCTCCATTTTATTGTGATAATATTTAATCAATCTCTGCAAAAATCGATGATAATTAAGAAAAAGACAATAAGGAGAACATGAACAAGCTAGAATATACCTGTTTAACTTCAACAACAGACTTGCTCTTTGCATGTATGCGTCAATGTAATCTGTTTTCATACTTATTGCTTCTTTATACAACTGAAATGAAAACAAATCAATCGATATTAGTATTGAACACATGTCAGGCATCTGCTTAATTTATATCCGTCGTTAGCACATTACATTCACATGCAAATGGGAATCCTTCGCCTTCAACAGCAAGTGCCTCACCCAATGAATCACGCAGCATTTGATGATTTATGGTGGCAAGAACTATTCAGTGTATTAATTTTAATAATAATATGCGCAGTGAATAGTTTTCAGATGTTTCTCTTCCATCGAAATGTCTTAAATTTAGTTAACTATGTTTCGTTACAAACTGTTTTAGAAATGAACGTGGGCGGACAACATCATTAATCTTTCTGCTGGAGAAGTTAGCGAGCAAGTACAATGAAACGGCGAGGTGAAAATAGTCAAATTTTCAATATATTTAATTGTTGGAGGTAAGAAAAGGTCAATAAAATATGTGTACTGAAATGCTTTTGTTAATATCTCACTCAGCTGTAACGTACCATAGTTTTGTTTCAATATTAACAATGTTTTCATTTGGACTCTACGGGAAAAAAAGAAAAGAACATCAAGGAGAAGAAACTTCCAAATGAAATTAGGGTGGATTGGAATTTTTTTTTTTTGTATAGCTCCCGAACCTACCTATGCGGAAGAGTTGTACTCTGGTATATAGTTGAAAGGGAAAATAAAATAAAAAACTAGTTTTTATGTTAAGTCGGTACTTCTCAAACTTTCAATATTTACGACCCAATTTTCAATCTTAATTATTATCACGCCCTCCCCCCTCCATACAAATAACAAGGTATTGAAATCAATTGTACCATACTTTGATGCTAAAGTTACAAACGATTTGAAACTTTTAAGTGCCACAGACGTATATATACGTCTCACTCAGCCAGTGCGTGAAATAACTGGACGTACATATACGTCTTTTCGAAGTACGACCTTTTCTGCGCACTGCTATCCATAAAATTATTCCACAGGCTGTGGAATCGCAAACCTTGACAGTGTTTGCGATGGATTTATTTATATCAGAGGATTTAACATATAGGGATGGCGATCTGGGATTGATGAATAGGAGAATCGATTTCTCGGACCGAAAAAATCGAAAAAAATCGATATGTAGCACTGAATTGATTCAGTGAATTGGTATTTCATCCTAGAAAATCGACAGTCGACTTTTTCCTATTTCGGTAAAAACCATAAAATTACTCCAACTCTACATACACTCAGGAACATTGAAAATAGCGACCCAAGAAGAAAGCATCGGATTGAAATGAAATTTAATACACATAATGACAAATTCACTTGATCTCAAAAACAAGACAATTAAAAAAATACAGGGTGTGCAACGACACAAATACTGGGCAACTTCAATAGCGCGTTAGACCACCTCCAGCTGCAATACATGCCGCCACACGGTCCGGCATTGAGTTGATTAGACATCTTATGTTGTCCTGACGCAGATGGGCCCACAAATCTTGAACAGCCAACTCTAAATCATGTACAGAGTGACACGATGGCACCTACCGTTTTAGCTGATCCCACACGTGCTCTACAGGAGACTAATCGGGGGAGCGGGCCGGCCATGGAAAAGTCTGAAAATGACGTAGGAAGTCTTGAGCAACTCTTGCTGTACGGACGATGAGCATTATCTTGCTGGAAAATTGCACCTGGGAGACCATTTAGGAAAGGTCGTACATGGGGTCGAAGAATATCATCAACGTAACGTTGGCCCGTTAAGGTTCCACGCATCACAATTAAAGTGGACCGGCTATCATAGGCGATGGCCCCCAGACCATTACACTAGCTGTGCGGGCAGTGTGACGTAGAACAGTGTGGAGGGAATTGTACCGCTAACCAGGGCGCCTTCAAACCCGTACACGGTTATCATCTGTCCCCAAAACAAACCGGGATTCATCACTAAACACAATCTGTTACATTCCACATTGATCTGGCTTGGCACCAATGTAGACGCAGTTGCCTATGTTCCGGTGTTAAAGGGAGTGCACAGAAAGGGCGCTTGGATTTAAGATTTGCTTCTGCAAGGTGTCTGGAAATTGTTTGTGGAACAATTGCTACGCCTACGTCTTCTCGTATCGTTGATCGAGTCACTGTGGGATCCACAAGTGCTTACCACACGACCCTTCGATCCTCTCTCCTCGTGGTCTTCCTGATCGCTCCAGACCAGGTTTTCCGCGCGTGGGTACCTTCTCGTGTCCACTTCTCCCAACAATTTCTAACGGCACACTCCGAACGATCCACCTGGCCAGCAACATGGCGCGTCGACCAGCCTGCAGTTTTCATCCCGATTATCATGCATCTCTCAAACTCGCTTAACTGTGAGAAATGTCTTTTAGCACGTTTACCTGGCATGTTTCGCTTACCAAAGTCTTCCTACAATCGGCGGGTAATCGTCACGTTTATGAATCTTCGAATTTGCGCTGGCATATATAGAACCCTCTTCCTGATTGTAGCGCCACCTCGGTGTGTATGAGCATGCGTATTGGCACAAAACTTGGATCATTTGCATATCCCATTACGCTGTACTTATTTGCAAAGTTTCGCGATTGTACTTAGCTTCCTTCTTGGGTCGATATTTTCAATGTTCCTGAGTGTATAATGCACTTGCACTGGAAAGTCAGGGCTTAAACGAAGAATTGAAACACTATTTATGGAAGGCAGTTGTGCACCTGAAGTATGATCCTGTACTTTACTGGCAAGAACAAAAAAAACTCTATTTATCATCACGTTCACTCAATAACCATGATCTATATGAGTATTGTGGGATTATCTGTTCCTTGTGAGCGCCTTTCTTCGATTGCCGGTAACATCGCTAGTGATGAGCGGAACCACTTGGAACCCAGTAGACTTGACAGACTGTTGTTTATGAAAAGCTTAGATATTAATCATTGGGAACTAAAAGCTATTAGGGGCTTGTTTCATAGCACTCTAATAAATATTCAAGTGTGTTGAGTTTTAATTGAATTCATTATTCAGATTTTATCAATATCTACTGGAATTTTATTCTGCGTGTTCGTTCAACACCGGCGGAAAAGCTATCTCTACACGTTGTACAGAAATGCCACGTTTTCAGTATTTTATACAGTTATGTTGCAGTTAAGCATATATATAATCGATACAAGTACAGAAGTAAAAATATAAAAACAGAAATATAAATTATGAGGATCATTTTAAAAATTAACAGAAATTAAGTGCATTTATATAAAATAAGTTTAACAATTATTATTTAGTTTAACATTTATTTGAATAGAATTAATTTGGCTATCTTGCCCATACCATGTTTCGCCGATTCGGAAACAGCTGACAGGTGCAGCCATCTAGTGAGAGAAAATCTCTACAAAAACTGTCCTTTACAAAGCTATATTATTTATTTTTTAAATTTTTAATGTAACAAATACAATCAGAAAATGAATATTTTTGTTTTTATACCTGATACTTTGATATGGTAACTAAAATAATTGTAATTTTCGAATTCCCTGAACTAAAAAAATTCCTGATTTTACTGATAAGAGATCGTTTATTATGATGGTATCTTTCTTGTTTTTCATAAAATGGATTTATATTTACATTATAAATGCAGACTTAAAAAAATCGATTTTTAGAACTCGATCTTTTAGACCTCGATTTTTTTGTGAATTGATTCATCAGGTTACGATTCAAATCGATTTAAAAATCGATCTTTTTCGGAAAGAATCACCATCCTTAATCACATACGCGCACCTACGTGGAAAAAAACAGGCATTGAGGAGCGAATCGCGTAATTTTTAATTGGTTAATTTAATTAATTAATTAATTAATTTAATTGGTTATCAAGTGTTATTTTTTGTATATAATTTTATACATGTCAAGCCCATGGGGTCATTAGTAATAATTAAACTTGTTCTTAACTTAGAATCATTAAATTAATTATAAAACACACTGTGCAGTACTGCTGCATTTATGAGTGTGTTGTATCAGGGTAAACGTTAATTTCGTTTTTTTATTATGTCAGAATGTGTGTATTTTGTTTACTTTCAGTAATTCGCTTAAATTCGCTTTTGTTTTCGCCTTTCTAATATG
Organism: Trichonephila clavipes; assembly: GCA_019973935.1. Classification (NCBI taxonomy): domain Eukaryota; kingdom Metazoa; phylum Arthropoda; class Arachnida; order Araneae; family Nephilidae; genus Trichonephila; species Trichonephila clavipes. Next base: position 9,517 of record BMAU01015952.1, read on the forward strand.
CTCACCCCCTCGTAGAGTTATTACGCCCCCTAGGAGGACGCACCCCACAGTTTGTGAAACGTCGTGTTAAGTATCGCTACAAGAGTAATGAAGTTTAGTTGTTTGAGCTTTTTATGGTAAAAAGTCAAAGCAACTTTTGTTAAAGGAAAACGAATATTTTAGTATTTTTTAACATTTATTGCCATTACATGGGGCATTTACTAGATAGTTACATGAAGAAACACATCAGATGCATTTAATAAATTTTTTAGCGATAATTTTTTTAAAAAAATCTACTGTCGAAATGACAGCGCACGATAAAGCGGAAGACAGAAAAAGGCCTGGATCGTGATGATTCAACTGTCCGGGAGGCAAATGTTGCAATGTACATTGTACTATGCAATATACTCAGTACTCATTTATCGAAAACACCGTTTTTGATTTCTTATATAGTACAAAAATAACTTTATTTCAAGTCTAAAATCCTCAAAGCAAAATTTAGTCTTTTTCTACTTTTTTAGGAAATTTAACCCCTTTGTGGCAACATTAAATGCTGAAATATTTTTTTATAAAATTATTTTCTCCTAATATCTATATCATAAAGCAATGGTAAGCATTAAATCGATCGCGATCGACCGGTGGACCACCAAGTTTTTATGGGGTGACCGTTTTTACTAAAACCCAAGACGCGCTTACTAAAAGAAACATATTTATGGAACACCGACGCCAGCTAGACTAGAGAATCGGCTTTTCACAACAGATGCAACGGTGTTTACTTAAGTAAATGATTCGATAAATGTATAGACGACACATGTATTTTCGTTGGAAGCGCAAGGTGAGAATTACCATGTTCACTGCCTCTGTGGGGGAAAATTCGCTCTCTGCAATGCCGTATAAATGAATTTTTTCCCTACATGTCGATTGAAGAGGAGAATAAATGTTGAAGGTCAACTCTTTCCGCGATAGCAAGGAATTGGCTATTGTGACATCCTCCAACAACCCGTGCTTCCACAGGATTGGGTTCTCATACCGATGTTATGCCTTGCGATGACGCGAGACTCAGTAGCGAACAAATTAAACACATAAGTCGGTTTCAGGCTCATCGGTTCACGTTTGTTCTCAGCTCGCTCTATTGAATACGTTTACGCTCCACGGTCTGGCAGATAGTCTCATAGTTTTGCAAGCATTTACAATTTGACAATTTTGTCGTACTTACATTTTTGTAGTAAAAATAGTAATCCGGTATATTTTAAAATAGGGGTACAATGTCGAAAACAAATGTTAAAAAATACAATTACAATTTTAATACTCTTACGACTTCTTAAAAACATAAGAAGTAGCCCGTAAACCGGAAAAGTCCACCCCCTCTGTAATAGAACATTTTTTCCAAAAAGGTCAGTGATTCTAAAACTGTGGGGCACGCCCCCTTTCCGGGGCGTGATAACTTTACAAAAGGGGCGCGAGTATATGAAAAATTCGAAAATAAAAAATTATTTTAAAAAATTGTGACTTTACTGAAAGGTTAATTGTTAATTTGCACACACAAAACAAAATAAATTCTGACATAAAAAAAGGTGTGGCATATTTATTGCAATCTGTTTCAATTTAAAAATTAGAAAGAAAAGTAACATAATATTTATCTTATTACTTAAATTAACTTACTTAAAATATCTATGACTTAAAAGTAACGTATACAAGATTTATCTTTATAAGTTGCACGGTTTATAATTAAGGTCGTATTGTAGTTTTAACACCAAAGGGCATTATTATTGCATTCATTACATTGTTATTGTATTGGGGGGGGGACGCGATGAAAATCATGATTGAAAATTGGGTCGCAAATATTAAAAGTTTGAGAAAAACTGTTATAGGTAGGTTCCGAATAAAAATATTTTTTTCACTATATAACTGCTACCAACCAATATATATATCTAGAAATAGGAGTAAAATGGTTAGGTTTTAAATTACGTGTAAAAGTTAGCGTTAGCGTGACGCAGCATTGTTCGAGGGAAAAAAAAGAAGAAAAATTGCGTCTGTTCAATGAAAAGCTTTTCACAAGCTGTCTTTTGTAAGAAGCGATATTGCTTAAGTCTAGCTGATTGTTAAGGTGCTTAGTAATACGCGGCAGTCTGTGATGAAATATACAGGTTATTGCTTTGCAATACTGCATGTGTTTCAGGGTTGAAAACACAGCTGAATAAAGGATGAGTGAAAATAAAATACAAAATAGGTTTCAAAAAATGATTGCTTTAACTTCGTAAATGAAAACTGCAAAATGTCTATCAAATTCTCTTAATTTTATGAAGCCTAATTTCTGCACAATAACTTATCGTAGAACACAAACAAAATTATTTTTTAACACCCTTTTATAAGCTTCACTTGTGTGTAACGGAATATTTGAAATTAATTTTACCCCGCTTTTAAAAGTCAGATTAATTCGAAATTTTGCTCACATGTCCAGGACCGATGGCAATACAATAATTTATTAATTTTGTTTCATTGTCCTGATCAGGATCATCAGGACCAACGATTTTCCGTTTTCAGATCCCATCCCACATCTGGCGACTAATTCCAGATCCCATTTCTAGATTTGGCGACTAAAATATTAAGTTACAACTTAGTTCGATTAACTATAAAAGGGTGTGTTTTTTAGTTTTTTTTAAAAAAAACTGTAATTTATTTTATTTCACGTTCAGTAGAAAATATTTTTATCTTACTTCCCAGTGAATAACATATTTCTTAACATTTTATAGTTGCTTTTAGAATTCAGTTGACATGATAATAGTTTAGAATATATATTTTTATATATTTTGTAAATCTTTGTTCATGATTAATTACCTTTACCATTTGCCTTTCCGTTACCTATTTATTGAAAATGAATGTAGAACTTTTATCCATTTTATTTTATAGGATTTCTCTCAGTATTATAAACAGAAAGGATGAAGATTGGCTAGCCATAAAACTAGTTAAACTTCACTCCTATGTAGGTTTAAAAGTTATCTACAGCCAGCATTGCTTACAATAATATAGCATTCCATCTTTTCCCCAAAAAATCTCAATGTTGTTTTTATGGTTAACTTACTACTTTAGCTGTGGGTAGCCTTGTGGTTAGAGCATTGGACTCCTGACCGGAGGGTCTGGGTTCAATGCCCAATCCCACCAAATACCCTCTGAGCACACACGGAGTACGTGCTCGTTTAATCGGTCAGTCCGAAAGTTCTGTGAGCAGACGCAGCAGAAACCATGGGTGAGCTGAGTGCAAGAGAATATTTCCCTTCCTATATAGCCCACGTTGTGGAGGTGGTGATATCGCCATCTATCGTGTAGAAGTTCAATCTGTCTCAGACTCTGGCAACTTTCGTTCCTTGTGTTCCAGAAGGACGCCTTAACAACAAAAACTAATTTAAAAATTATGGATTGATCAAATAAAAAAACAACTATCAGTTCAGATTTTGAGAAATCCTAAACATGAAAATGGTGAATCCAAAATAAATATCCATCATTTAAATTGGGATATTCAAGCTCAGGACTGTGAATGTAGGAATTAATAAATTTCATAACGTGTCAGTCTTTTCCCTCTTCGCTATATTGGGTTGTAGAAAAAATGATAATTTATGTTTAGTTTTAGAAATATTTTTCAAAACCTAAAAAATAACAAATGTTCTTAATTTTTCTCTTCCATTAGGTAAGGATTTTCTAATGAGTAGTTTAGTTATTTTTATAACTCATGTATTTTTGTGCATCTATGTGACTGATTTGAGCATATTTATGTTACAACACTTTACACAATAATAGGTGTTAATAACACGAGTGTTATGTAATTAAATTGTGGAATGACTGTTGGGAACATACCTGTTGTGCCTCTTCCAGTCTGGAATGGTTTCTCGACAGCAGGTTCCCGAGATTTAAAAACAGGTCCAAATGCCTTGGGACTATATGCGTCTGATAAGGCTTGCCTGGACGCACTTTAGGAAGAAGATTTTTAGCCTGAAACAAGGGAAATAAAGTAATCAATATATAAAATCCTTTTTAACATGTTTTTATAAGTTTCACTTGTATGCAATGGAACCTTTGAACTCGATTTTTACCTACTTTAAAAGGGTCAGACTAATTCGAAATTTCGCACACTTGCCACGGATCCATGACAATACAGTGATTTCGTAATTTTGTTTCATTGCCCTGATCAGGATTTTAATAATTAAGGATTTACGAGATTTGGCGAGTAATTCATCATATTGTTTCTAGATTTGGAAACTAATTCATTATACCGTTTCTAGATTTGGCGACTAATTCATTACATCGTTTCTAGATTTGGCGACTAATTCATTATATCATTTCTAGATTTGGCGACTAATTCATTACATCGTTTCTAGATTTGGCGACTAATTCATTACATCGTTTCTAGATTTGGCGACTAATTCATTACATCGTTTCTAGATTAGGCGACTAATTCATTACATCGTTTCTAGATTTGGCGACTAATTCATTATATCGTTTCTAGATTTGGCGACTAATTCATTACATCGTTTCTAGATTTGGCGACTAATTCATTACATCGTTTCTAGATTTGGCGACTAATTGCATAAACCATTTTCAGATTAGACGACTAATTCCCGATTTAGAGCTAAAAGATTAAGATGCAACCCTAAAACCGCAAAATAGGCTCCCGGTTAATAAATAAAACAACAATAAAGTGTTCTTTATATGAAAAAACGTAGGGTGGGTGGGTGCGTAGTTTTTATGAAAATGGAAATAAAAAAAAGACTCGTGCATGTGAATAAAAATAATTTATGTTCTAACTGCTAAATATTTTTTATTTTTATAAAGCAATACGTTTAGAAGTAACGATACGAATAAATATTATAGCAATCCATCCATTAATTAATATCCTTTAAAGAGCAAGACTAATTCCAGCAGCCACATAATTCTGGTTCCAAATATAAAATTAAAGGATAAAAATTCAACAAAGAATAAATGACAGTTTTTATAAACTAAAAAAACAGGCTTCTATTGTAGATCGAACTAAAAAAAAAGAAAAATTACTTATAGTTTAAAAAAAAACCTAAAAAAAAACACACGCTTTTATAGTGAATCAAACTACAAAGTAAAAAGATCTTAATATAAGAATAAAATGATTAACGAGAAAATTAATGTCATTGTGGTAAGAGCAAGGGGTGCTTTGAACAATTAATGTAGAGCACTCCACGCTTTTATTCCAATGACATTAATTTTCTCGGTAATCATTTTATTTTTATATTAAGATTTTTTTACTTTGTAGTTCAATTCCCTATAAAAGCGCGTTTTTTAGTTTTTTTTTAACTACAACTTATTACTATCTGTAATTATGGTAATGGTAGTGAAAAGTATATAAAGTGGTGCGATGTCGTGGGAATTTCAGTGATGAAGCTCCAATGTTGCTTTAGAGCAGTGGTCTTCAAACTTTTTCGACTTAAGGAACCCTTAGAGCTAAAAGGTGTTTTCGAGGAACCTCATTCCACACTTAATTATATAATAACAAGACTTCAAATAATATTTAAAATATATCACCATGTTAAAAGTAAAATGACAACAGGTTAGATCAATATGTTATGAGTAAAGGCAATTAAAAGTTTGCTATCTAGTTTTTTAAAGCATTTGAGCTTAACTTCTAAAATTCAATAAAATTGATTAAAATATTACATATTTTTATTATAATTTACTCATGCAAAAGTTTTAAAAATAATTTCTTATGTAAGGTAGAAAATAATTATGCATTTATAGAAGCAGTACACCCCCGCATCGCGGGGGGCCCAGGGTTCTAAGGGGCCCAAAACCTGACTTTGCAGGGGGACCAAATGTTCTCCGTTACGCTACTCTGTTTAGAAGTAATATTATAAATCAAAGGTAAGCAATTTTTCCTCTCTGATTAATCTGTTTTTTTTATTAATTTCGTATAAGGCTGCAAAAATTTTAAAAAGTTGAAAGTATTTGTTGATATTTAGTACATTAAACATTTTCAAATATTTTTATAGCAAAATTTTAAGCAGTTATAATTAATAAATATAATACTTGAAAATAAGTAATACCAATTCAGGTAATATTCAATCTTAACTTTTCAATCAAATTCAAACCTGAAATCTACAATTTTAAATAAGATACTTTTAGCGAATGAAAATAACGTATAGGGTGCAAGTCAACGTTGGCTATTTTTTGGTTTGATAACGATTTTGGTGAGAGAATCTCTGCTTCTATCCGTTAATTCGTACCAAACTTATTTTTTTCGTAGTCGAGAATTTGGCGATTGTTTTAAGAGTCTTGCCAAAATCGCCAACCTGGATTTTATACTTCATGATGATGTCGTATCCATGACGGGACTAAATAAGACAGTACCATGGGCCTAGATCAGTGCTTCTCAAACTTTCAATACTGGCGCCCCCCTTTTCAATCACAATTTTTAGCGCGCCCCCCTTATGCATAATAATTTACTGAATGCAATAATAATGCACTTTTACGATAAAGCAACAATATTTATTATAAACCGTACAAATTCATGACATAAGTATTAAATTTTGTATATGTTACTTTTAAGCAAAAAAAGTTAAGTAATAGGATAATTACTTTTTTTCCTTTCTCTGACTTTTAAATTGGAACATATTACAAAATGCGGTGGTTTAGAAGACAAAATATAGATATCAGCTAAATATATAAAATGAACTCAGAGGGTCAATTTCTTATCTTAAAACTCCTTTCAAAAACTTTGCTCTGTAAGACAAGCCCATGGAAGTAAATTATTAAACTTGTTCTTAATTTAGTATTAATTAATTAGTCATAAAATACTCTGTGCACCACTCATACATTAAAAAGCAGTGCTTCTCAAACTTTCAATAACCCAATTTTCAATCATAACTTTTGTCTCGCCCCCCTGTACAACAATAATGTATTTACTGCAGTAGATTAAAACAATATCATACATACATTTTTAAGTCGTAAGCAAACATTCGACCATAATAAAGAATCAACAAGTACACAGGCGAACGAGCATGGTTCCGAAAATTAAATCAAGGCGATCTTCTCAAAAATACTTAAATTTTGGATTTACCACTACTGAAGTAAATGATGGAAAAAAAGCCTCAGCTCGATATGTGTTAAAACTTACAAATCTGTAGAACAACATGTGAAAGTTGTTTTTAAAACATGTAAAATCATTTAGCTATGTTGGCAAAGAATTTTAAAAAGTATTTTCTGGATGAAGACAGCTTGGTAGCAAGATACGAGTGGATTAGGGATCTATTTCAAGATACTCCAGAAGGGCTCTCAACTTCCGAAGAAATCTTCATAGATTTCACATCCAGTGAAAAATTAAAAGGCAATTTTATTAAATCGCTCTTTGAATTTGGGGTAGAGGTGGATGAGGAATTATCTGTACTGAAAACAAAAGCACTTCGTATACTATTACCATTTTCAACATCCTACCTTTTTCAAACCGGATTTTCTGCAGTGGATGCCTGAAGACAAAATATAGATCTCAGCTAAATATAGAAAAATAACTCTTTAAGTGTCAATTTCTGATATTAAACCTTCCTTTGAAAAAAACTTTCCTCTACAAGACAAGCCCGTGGAAGTCCCTAATAATTATTAAACTTGTTCTTAATTTAGTAATAAGATTGATTGATTGAATATTAACGTCGCACTGTTCAGCTGCACGAGGGCTTTTGACGACGGACCACGTAATTTTGAACCATGGTCAAGTGACGTGGATGACACCTGAGCTGGCACCTCTCTCTTAACTACCACACCACACCAACGGTAAAACGTTTCAACTCTCAACAGATTTAACGTGCATCGCAGCCCTACACGGCGGGTCTTTAGTGGTACTGGGCTCGAACTCGTGACAAGGCAAGCCACGACCCGGTACCTATACCACTCGGCTACCGCGGCCAAATTCAGTAATAAGAAATTTTTATAAAATACCTTCTTCAGTACTGATACATCAAACGTATACTGGCTGAAACACCGACTCTTCGCACGAGTTAATTTTTAAAAAAATAAAACATTTTCTTGATATAATAGCTGAACTGTAAGGAGAGTAAAACTGTGTGCACGACATTGTATACAAAAATGTAAAATGATTTTTTTTTAGATAAATGCTATAATTGTAAATAACTGTTTAAAAAGAACTGTAATTTTAAACCTCACACATTTAGCATTTAGAATTAATGTTAAATTATGTAAAAGAATATAAAATTCCGATGAAGAATAATTGTGTTACTTTTTAACATTTAAAGCGAGAAGACTTCAAAATGTTTTAACCCGGGAGCAGGCGCGTACTCGATACTAACATTAATGGTAGTGCGGGGAACTCAGTCACCCCAATCATTTGTTTAGAATTATTTTTACTGTACACGATACAAATCGGAATTTAGTGAATATTTTAATTTATAGAAAGTATACTTACCTTCTTTCAAGAACTATTCAATTCTTTGATGATTTGAGAAAAATCCAATAAAACTGAACTAAAATGATTCAAAAGTACAAGACCATAATAAAGGACGCAAATCAGACACTTTTCAATTATCCTACAGAAATGTTAAACCAATCAATTCTTTTCTAAATATCGCAAAACTCAATTATTTACAATTTCGCGAAAAGCAAACGCATAAAAGATGGGAGGGAACTAATATTGATAATAACCATACCATAAGATTGAAGGTCAATCAAATGATTAGCAAACGTACTATGCAGCCTGGCTGAAAGGTGAATCATGACTTCCTTTTCTTTTTCTACAACTAATGTACAGTATTTCAATAATAATTACAGTGTTGAATTGTTTATCTTCTTAGAATTTTCTCAGGGTCTGGGTTTCGTTTTTCTTTTAACGAGTAATATTTTACGTTAAAACGTAATAAAAAATCTATCATTGAGGAAATACAGCAAATAAAACAAAATGTTTTTCTATAATTTGGTTTTGGGATCAAAGATAGCTATTTGATGACGGAAAAAAGCCAGATAATAAACATAAATTATGTCAGTGTTGTTGTGTGTATTTTTTTTTAATTATGGAAGAAAGCATTTTGTTTTACTTCTCTTTCAGGTTATTTTTTTAAAAAAATCTTTAAATTTTCGATACGCTCGCGCCCCCAGGGGGGCGCGCCCCACACTTTGAGAAACACTGGCCTAGATGACTGTTCTGGCAATCTGTTTAATATTATCCACATAGAGGTTTGTTGACGAAAACATGACCCCTATTTGTTGTACAGCAGTAAGAATAACTGGACAGTCAAAAATATGAGCAGGTGTTAGCTCTGTATCTAAATAGTTGTTACAATTTCTATTAAGTTCTTATACCTATCAAACTTCATTCCTCTGAGATGACCTGTTTTTATCCCACCAATAGTCTTTGTTATAAGGAGGTCTCCACTTATATTACAGATTCGATGCTTGACAGAAATTGACTTGTCTCTGAATTTGAAATTTGTGACAGCATTTAAGTCTAATAAAGTAACGTTGGCGCAAAGTTGTCATTATTAAGATTTATAGCTTCTTTCGCCAGTTTATCCGTATTTTCATTATTTATCGCATATTACACTTCATTTTAAGCATTTTTAAGTTTCGCTTTTTGCCGCATTTTTTAGAGAACACGATCACTCTTAGTGGAATTTATTTGGAATATTACTTACCATCCAAAATGCCTTTTCCGCTTTTTCTGTCATCCCAAGAATGTTATACATTCGGCCTACGTTTAAATGTGATCCTAAATCATCTGGCTGAATTCTAAATAAAAAAAAAGATAAAATTTGTATGTTTACTTATATTAATTACTTACTAATCAAAATGCTATCAATAGTTTAATATTTGACTCTATGAGTTGTTCTAACAATGTCTATAATCTTCAAAACCAGTGTTTTTCTTAAATTTATATTTATTCAGTTTCTCATAAATCAATTTTCCTGTGCCTCACTTTTATTTGTTTTATTTGTATTTACTTTAATCAATGTACTCGTATCTATCAAATCTGTCTCTATACCTTTATATATTTTTAAAAAAATCATCCTAAGAGGATTCTAGACCTTAGAATACTCAAATTTTAAAAAAGGGAAAGGAAAAAAGCACTATAAGCAGTTATCTATCATTAATAGCACAAAAATGGCATATTATTTAAAGTTATTCTAAGCTTCTAACTGGAATAATTTGCGTTTTGTGGCATTGCAGATAGCTACAAAAAGTTAAAACTTTTAACGATATTATATCAAAAATCTTACCTTTCGTCATAAAAAAGAATAGATTTATATGATATCTCAAAGTATCACATTCAAATTTCTTTCTATTATTTATACCATATTTATATTGTGATTTGATTCGTTATAATTTATAAAAATAGTAAAATCAAAAAAGCATATTTGGATTTATAAAAGATGTTTATGGTTCAGGAAATTTCTCTCAAATATTTATATCGTCAAACGTCCTTTAATATTGTCTTCTGTGCATTAAGAATATAAAAAAAAAACTAATAATCATTCAAAATCTGAGCAAAAATTAGATATAATTTATTAATCAGTCAAATTTAGCTCTCTTTTTCCAATTCATGTTCCAAAAGAAGTTCAAACCACGCATTTCAATTATTTTAACCTTATCACCTTATTGATGAAGTTTCGAAATGCGGCAGACAAATAATTGCTTCATAAATTTTTCATATAAGGAAAACATTTGAAATAGTAATACAAGAAAAAAAAATCATAAAAAAATACTTTCACATACACATTTCAGTTCTTTAAATATATAAATATTCCCGGGCTGGGCAAGGTCGACTAAGACATTTATTCCTACTGCAGTGGGTCGATAAATGAGTACCAAGCTTGCTTGGGGACTTAAACACTGGCGGTCTCGCTTCAGACTGATCGAGACATCTGCTCATATGCCCCTCAGTGCCTATTGGTCACGTATACTGGAATGGGCACATTAGGCCCTGACCATCATGGGCTGTTGCGCCACTGAGTTTGAGTTTAAATAATAAATATATATATATATTTCTATTTAAAAAAGATGCAAAATCTCAAGTATTTTTTTTGTAGACGAGAGATTCAGGTATCTTGGATTTTTCTTCATTACTTCGTTTCATATTTATTTGACAGAAGAGAAAAGACAAACAGATTTTTCTGATCATATACGTGAACTGAACTTAACTCTAAAAACTGTATGAAAGTAAATCACAATAAATCTGCATATTTTTCAAACAGTTAACCCAGCAGATATAAAATAAAACCTTGTGATATTTGTAGCAAAAAAAATATTATAAACAATCTTAATGTAACATATTTTTCAACTTATAATTTGGAATTATGATATATATATATATATATATATATATATATATATATATATATATATATATATATATATATATAATTTCTAGTGAAGCATTCAGGTTTAACCTTTCTGAAATGCGAAACAAAAAGTTTTTTAGTAGCTGAAGAGAAATAGAAAAAGACAAAACAATTGAGGAAACAGAATGGGTTTATTGCATGAAGCTTCTCAAACATCTGTTTCTTAACTGCCATGTGACATCTACCGCCTTCATGCTTTATTTGCAGCTGACAGCATCTCCCGCTTTACAAAACGGGATAAAATGTTTTCCTATTTCTGGCTACCCGCGTAATACCCCTCGCAATTAAGATCTGCAGCTGTTAATACGTGAGGGTTATTACATTTGTTTGATGAGCTAAAACTACTTTGCGCATGGTTCAGAGCAACAATTATGCGTATTCTTTTGACCTCTAAGCACATCTGCATGCTTCAAGGACATTTGAAACGTTGCTCTATGAGCAGCTGAAAATTTAGAAAATCTATACAAGGGGTTATCCTGTTTAGGAAACTGCCATACTTTCTTTTCAAAATGAGTCTTCTATACTTATCAAGAATAGGACTGGAATATATCTTAAACAATGAATCATAGATTTTAAATATGAATCTGTCATAATCTCATCAAAACATGTCTTAAAAAATGCATTTTTTTTTTTTACTTCAAAATTTACTAATTTTTACCTATTTATTACATGTATTTTTATATAAATATCAATGCTTAGATTTGTTTCTTCTTCGGAATTCTAAGTCTTTACTAGACGGATATTTACATTTGAGTTTGCATTTAAAAATATACGTTTAAGAAACAATTTAATAATTGTTGTGAGGATCAGTCACTGATACCATCTCCCCAACAATTATTAAAGTTCCTTCCCTGACACACAAAATTAGGAAATTTCCACTTTGGGTTGATTAAGCCCGAAAGTCTAGGAAGACTTTAATATTAATAGAATTAAGTACACACACATATGTATAAGTTGCTACAATACAAAAAATACCATACAAAAGTTATGATGCACACGTATGATTTTATATACATTTTATCAGTGAGAAGCCCAGTGGCTTAGAAGTAGTGTATCGCCCCTGCACAACACAGGTTCGGGGTTGAGTTTCCGTGCTGGGTAAGGTCGACTTAGCGTTTCATCCCTTCAGTGGGTCGATAAATGAGTACCAAGCTTGCTTGGGAACTGGGGGTTTAGCGTCAAACTGACCACTCAACCGAAACATCTTCACATGCACACCAGCGCCTAAGGTCACGAAAGCTGAAATAGGCACAGTAGGCCTTGGCCCTCATGGGCTGTTGCGCCATTGAGTTCAGTTCAGTTCAGCTTATCAGCACAGGAAAGCCCAGCACAAATATTACAAGATGGAACAAAAAAACGCGTTAACATTAAGTATGGGCCCTCTTACAACTATTCGGCTTTTCATTATATTATCTAAGACTGGAAGTGAGACACACTTTATCGAGTCCTTGTTGCAGAAGGTCTCTTAGCAATGATTTCTTTTCAGTTTGTGGAATGGTGAGTTTCAGCCCTGGCGTAGCTAGTCCTGAGTGGGCCCTGTATCAAAACTCCTTGAGAGATATTTTTTGGGCCCCTTTACATTTTTGGTTTTCTGCTTACGCGTTTTGGGGCTCCTGTAGCTTGGGACCGCGTATTATTGATACGGCGGTAGCTACGCCCTTAAGTTTCAGTTGTCTTTAAGAGCATCTTAAATACATTCTGCAGAGTTAAGTTCTAGACACACATAGCGTGCAATTCATCTGGTGAATTTCCTCACTTTCAAGAAATTCTTTGGCAACATGAGCATTATGTGAAAAGGTGTCGTCCTCAACCAAAATGAGATCATGGCTGACTATACCTCTAAAAAGGTGAATGTAAGTCTTTAAGAATGCTCTCGTTGTACTTTGCATAACATAGACTCTAGCAAAGACTAGAATGGTTATGTGCCGTCTAGCATACAGCTTCCTCAGATCATAAAACTTTTCCTATTATAATGGTTTTTTCCAGGATTTTGAAGGAAGTGTAAAGGGTTCCCCGTTCCTTCCAGCTGAAAGAAAATCGAGAATCAGAATCAAGGTTGAGTTTGTCATGTCAAACAATATAATGGTACCCATTTGATCCCTGTTTTGGTGTAGATGCTCTCTGCATTAGCGTTTTTCAACCGTTTTTGGACAATGGAACGGTAAACTTAAGAAAATAAATAAATCAAAAAAAGAGAGAAGATTTTGCTGTGATTGTGTGAAGTTTTCTTTTAAGTACAAAAAAACTTAACTGGGTATAAAAGAGCTATCATATAAGTTAATTGCAATTTTTTTATCATCATTTTGTTACAATTATATTTAAATGTGAAGGTAAGTAATTAATATGTGTTACACTTCCTGGTAAACTAACCCAAGCTTTGGCAAAGTAAGCGGTGAAAATTTTTGTTTTGAGGGGGCATAAAGATGAAAGCAGTTTCTTAAAAATGACTTTTAATAATAATCAAGGATAAAGTCAATGGGCTCGTCACTGGAGAGATCAAAAACAATAAGTTGACTAATAAAATCTTAGTTAAAAAAATCAACATTACCAGACATCCGATTCGAACCGTCTTCTTACAGTCTAATATTAAAAACGAATTTATCCTCTTAAAATGGTGATGCAACATACAATTGCATAGCCATCCTGCCTCTCTGTATATTTCCTTTCTTTCTCTTTCTCCCAAAAAAACTAACATTAGCCGAGATTAAATAGTTGCTCGATTTGCATTGCAGTTGCGGCCAACCCCAAATCACGAAACTTGCAAAAAGTTCGGGTTTGAATCGGTTTGTTTACTTTCATTGAGATCATGGAACGGGATTAGAAAAACAATACAAGGGAACCATAAAAATTTGGATCCGAACAATAATATTTCACATGGTTTTTTTTAAATGTCGAACAATATGATTATGATACATAAGTAAACAAACTTTTCGGAAAAATCACTGAAAGTATTCTTTATGTTTATAATATAATCATTCATCATTTTAATTATTCATTTTGTTTGGAAGCACTTTCTCATACATTTCATAAATAATTTACGTATTTTTTAAATGCAACTTTTCTTATGCGGTCCCTCTCAGCCGCATAAAAAAACTTCTGTTGTATGTCTACTAAGCTGCTTGTTGTATGTAAGTATTTATGAAATTTTTGAGTATTTTTTTTGCACGGTTTCTTTTTATGCGGTCCCTATATGTATTTGACTGTCGTCTTATACCTGTCTTTTTGCTGGCTGGTTTAAAAAGTCAGCTCAAAGATGTGTTTATGTATTTTCAATTTTTTAACTAATAATCGATTTTCATTAATGTCAAGACGCTTGATTCTCCTCGTAAAAGCTCTGTGAGTAAAGAAATTTTGTTAAATTATTTCTTGAAAGATACTTTCTTATGTAATTGTTTTACCATTTTCTACTTTTTTTTACATAATTATTTTGTGATTTTTTTTTCTGCATTAAGAGTTTGGGAGAGTTTGTTACATAATAGTAATGAGTGGTTTTTTTCATACTCTCTGATTTATCCAAACTCTGAAGTTTTGTTTATTTTATTTTATTTGGTTTTCCTACCGAGTTGCAAAGGGGAAGGTTGGCGCCTTCAAACTAGTTTAACCCACTTATAGTTCGAAATTGCTTTCTGACTCGTTAGGTTCTTCTTTTTTGTAGTTTCTTTTTTATTTCTCTATAATTTTGTCCTTCATGTTCTGGTTTATATTTTTTATTACGCTATTTCTTGTTATGTTCATTATATTATTTCTTGTTTTGATAAATAATACATATTTCTTTCATATATATTTTATGCATTCATTTGGCTGCTTTGCGCCTATCTGTGTATAAATCTATTTCCTAATGAGATTGTTCAGTTATGGATGTAGTCAATCAGAGTATGTTTGCTTATCGAATTTTGAAACATTAGATTCAAAATCTTGTCTATGAATGTTTTTCTTTTATTAAGTTTAATTTGGCTTTGTTCATTTTCCTTGTGTGTTTATCATCAAATGCCTATAAAGTAACGTAGATATGTTGTCTATGAGTAGATTAATTTTTGAAATTGCTCGTTGTTTCACTTTATATTATTGTGATTAAAAAAGTTTTCGCTAATGATGTTTTATTTGGGTCTTTTCAATGTACCTTCAACTTTTAAATAAATGAATTTGCATTTTACTGGCAATTTGTTATACCAGGGTATGACATTGCTCGGTGGTACAGTATAATGGTAACCATCGTCATCCATTACCATTTATGAGCCCTTATATAGTTTTGGAATATATTTAGGTATGGCTTTAGATAGTTGTGGAAATGGGCATAGAGGTTCTGAGTTGGCATATAAAAAAACTATAAATTTTTTAAAAAATACAAAAAAAATGTATCAATTGTTTTGGTAATCATAATTTTTTCTGCTTACCCTTCTGTATCTTAACATTGTTGTGTTAGAATTTTTAAAACTCGAATTTTTGGAACTCTAAATATAAGAATTTATCTCGTACAGCAAAACGAAATATTCATGTTTTCGATTGTATAGATAAAAATCAAAGACATAAGGATTTTAGTAACATATTGGAAACCAGGTTTTTCAGAGATATTCATGTTTTAAAACTAAAATTTAGATCTTGCACTGATAAAGGATGCAAGGCGTGTGGCATGAGTGGTGAACAGTTGGATATGGATGCAGGTTATATATTTTGTAAGATTTTAACTGTGTTTACAAAATGACATGTAACATATGTATTCAGCTTATATAGGTCAGACTTCAAACACTATCAATATTAGATTAAATCAACATAGGTCTGATACAAGGAAATTTGATTACAATAAAAACCAGGCTAAGATTAAGATAGGACACTTTCATAAACATGGATTCAATAACATAACTGTACATATACTTAGAAAGTGCCAAATATTAAACAAAGATTGAAAACTTTTTATAGATTCATTTAGATCATATTTTATGGTTTGAATGTT
This sequence comes from Trichonephila clavipes, assembly GCA_019973935.1. Taxonomy (NCBI): domain Eukaryota; kingdom Metazoa; phylum Arthropoda; class Arachnida; order Araneae; family Nephilidae; genus Trichonephila; species Trichonephila clavipes. The sequence continues at coordinate 25,807 of BMAU01015952.1, forward strand.
ATATGGAAAGGTGAAATCATTAGCTTTTAAACAAAAACGAGGATTCATTATATATTCGAATTTTGATAAATCTATTGATAATAGTAATAATATTCGTTTAGCGAGAATTTCAAGAGCTAAACGTAGAAAAGATTACTAGAGACATGTCAAACCTCAAGAATTCTATGTTAGATTTAGCTGTTAAATTTGATGATAACTACAACACAGGCTTAATTAAATCATTTATGTTTGGCATGTGTGTGTGTGAATAAAGCTGAAATTAAAATTATGACAGATATTTTAAGCAGATATAAATTTCAGGATTCTCATGGTATGCATATGATTCGAGACCTTAATAACTATTTAGTACAAAAAAATGAATATTAAATTAGATGCAAGTGAAAATTACTCTACAGAATATTGTACATTATTATTTATGAATAAATCCTTTAACAAAATTAATTTTCAAGTATATTTCAAAAATATCAATCCTTTTTCCTATTAAAAATATTATTATTAAAAAAGGTTTTAAAATACAACAAGAAACTTGGTAGATTTATATTTAATTATAATCAAATCTCGGAGCTCCTAAGTTCAGAATCATGCAAATGCAATCTATATATCGAGACTATATTGATGATTATCATCAGCACGTTGTCACAGGAGACCTTAGCATCGTGAAAGATGATTTGTTAGGAAATTTTAAGGAAAAAAAGGTACCGGTTTTAGACAGATGATCACAAAAAATAAATCTAACGTTATGAAACAAACCATAAAAGATTTAGATAAATTCTACCTTAAAATTGCAATTAAATACGGAATGCCGATTGAAGAATTCAATCAATTTAGATCTTATGTAGCAACAGAAATTCGGGAATTAGATTTCACTGTTGAAAATGAAATTATGTATAAAGATCTTAAATCATCAATAGAAAATATCCAAAATGACTTAAAGGTCTCTGCTAATTATGCCATAATTTGTAAATACTTTTACAGTAAATTATTATGTGTAACCACATTTTAAATAATAATTCCTTTCAAAAATCAATTCACATTAATAGAGAAGATGATAATCGTCTTTTAGCTTTGAACAAAAGACTGAATATATTCATCTAAATAATATTAAATATCAAGTATTTTTAACACCAAAATTTCATAAAAGCCCTATAAAATTCCGTAGTATCACTATGGATACAATACATATATCACGAGGTCTGGGAAGATCTTACAATCTCTTCTTCAAAATCTAATTGATAATTTACAAAACACGGCAATAATTAAAAATAGCTTAGAGATTGCTAGAGTTACTAAGGATATTTTAATTTTTCCATGCATGGCTTTGATTTCGAGGACCTGTTTTTAATTCTATAGATATTGACGATATGATTAAGGTTCTACAGTTAATTTATGATAAATATGTGAATTATATACTTCAATGAAAAAAGATAAATTTGATATTTTTGTTAACCTCGTATTAAAAAAAAATTTCATTGCATTTGATCAGAACTTTATAAACAGATCAAAATTCAGGGTTCAGCTAGTAATTGTTTAGCGAACCTATATACATTTTTTTGAAATAGATCATGTTGTAAATGATTCTTACTTAATTTATCGTTATATAGATGATATAATAATTTTTGGTAAAAATAGAACCAAATATTACGTTCTCTGATTATCTCAATTTTACTAATATGTGGAATTCTTATTTTTTCTTATTAACAATAATGAAACATTTTTGACAAAAAGATTCGTTTAAGTTCCATATAATTAAAATTCCCGTATGGAATAGTAATTTGCATATATCAATTTACAGAAATATCATTTTGAATTTTTTTATTTAGAAATGATAACTTAACTACCCACAAAATAGATAAATACAATAATATAAAAAATTTTCAATGTTGTTTAGATCATGAATACCCTTTTAATTTCTTAAGAACTTATATTCATCACAAATATTCGTCTTGACGATTCCAAAACCACCACACAACAATAGGATTTCAAAGAGGGGTCTTGCTGTGAAGATCATAACACTCATATCACAGTTTACATTTTTTCCACACACTCTTGAACATCTTACACATTGATTTTTGACAATCAACCAATTCAAATTCTACCGTATTTGATTGTCGTCTTTTTTTTTATACCTGTCTTTGCTGGCTGGTTTAAAAAGTCAGCTCAAAAGATGTGTTTATGTAAATAATCGATTTTCATTAATGTCAAGACGCTTGATTCTCCTCGTAAAAGCTCTGTGAGTAAAGAAATTTTGTTAAATTATTTCTTGAAAGATACTTTCTTATGTAATTGTTTTACCATTTTTCTACTTTTCTTGATTATTTTGTGATTTTTCTGCATTAAGAAGAATTAAATAGTTGAGTGGTTTTTCATACTCTCTGAGTTATCCAAACTCTGAAGTTTTGTTTATTTTATTTTATTTGGTTTTCCTACCGAGTTGCAAAGGGAAGGTTGGCGCCTTCAAACATTATTCGCTCCTAAAATTGCTTTCTGAGGTTCTTCTTTTTTGTAGTTTTTTTTTTTTTATTTCTCTATAATTTTTTGTTCTTCCTGTTCAGGTTTTATTTTTATTATGCTATTTCTTGTTATGTTCTTTATCTATTATTTCTTATTTTTGATATATAATACATATTTCTTTATATATATATATATATATATATATATATATATATATATATATATTAATACGTTCTCTCTCTCTCTCTATATATATATATATATATATTAATACGTTCTCTCTCTCTCTCTCTCTATATATATATTAATACGTTCTTCTCTATATATATAATCTAATTCTCTACATAAACCAGAGATAATCATTCATCAATCACATTCGAAAGAAATCATAGACACATAATCATACAATGAAGAAACTAGATTAAAAATTATAAAAATATATTATAAACATTGCTGACTTAGGACAGCAGTGGGGTTAAGCCAACAAAATTGAGCACAAACCTATTGAAAGTAATGGATAGGAATATTTAAATTCATTACAAGATAGATGTAATATATATATTTCAATTATATATACATTCATATATTCACTATATATATATTTTATATATATATATATATATATATATATATATATATATATATATATATATATTGCAACCTCCGCTAATTCAATACCCTTTCTTGACAGGGTTTCTTAAAAACTTGTTATAGTTTATAGTTTATGAAATTAAGAGTATGTAGCTTATGGTTAAATTTGAACTATACTAAAGCTCTTTGAAATAAAACGTGTTGTATGTGTATGACTTTAATAAATTTTCTAGCGATAGTTATTTATGTCTTAATAAATGAAGAACTTCTTCTGATTTCATTTTACTGTTTTTTATTTTCACATGAAGCATCAAAGACGTTCCGACATCACAATAAGCATACGGACACATAAAAACACAAAGGAGAAAATCTGCAGCTATTTATACATATTCAAGACGATGAAACGAAGACAAAGAGGGATGAGCACAAAAGACTTTCGCTTTTATACTGGCAGTGAAGATCGCGTGACTCCATTGTAACAGGAGATATGATTGGTTAGAACGTGAAAATATTTTTTGTTACTATTAGATTACGATTAAGATTAACGTGTTAGTTTTGAACCAAAGAATTAAAAGTTATTTAAACATTATTTAAAAAGAGTTAATTAAAAGGATTCTATATTGTTACGTTTATATATATATATATATATATATATATATATATATATATGCATATAGAAAGAATATATATATATATATATATATATACATATATAAAATGAGTCCATATCTGGCAAAAACATTATAAATAATTAAAAGGTGTTAAAAATATTTTTGCATTAGTAGAAAGCAGTAGTAGATTTGTATTAGCATGTTAAAGCATCAGTAGAAAGAATATCTAAATAAGTTTACCGAATTATTAAAAATTAATATCAATTATGTTAGAGAAACAGCATTATAATTTTCTGTATTCACTAGCTATAATAAATTTAAAACCAACAATTAAGTTTATACACAACACATCGTTTATTTTTAAATAGACGAGAAACATACTTTGTATTAACACATTCGCTGCCAGTAAAATTTGTATATCCATCCTCAGAAGCCGAATTACAATAAAGCATTTTACTTATCATAGTCGATTGTCGTCCCAGAGCAGTGCTGGTATACAAGGTAGCACTATGCTTACGTACCAGCAATGCAATAATGAGAATGGTGTAAATAAATAGAAGAAAACAAAGCAACAAATAAAAAATCCAGATAATATCTTTAAAATAAATGTATTAGAAATAAAATAAATAAAAAAAGAAAAAAATAGAGTATATAATTTATAACAATTAATAATAACCATACAGTTTCTTTTGAAACTGTATGGTTTACTACTTGAACTTATCACAGAAATATTTTTCTGTTAACACTATTTCAGTAATTTTTTTATTTTCAAATTTATATTAATTGAATTAATATTTACTCTCTGCTTTAAGGTATATATATATATATATATATATATATAATATATATATATAAAAACATTAAAACATTATTAAAAAAGTACACAGAATGTGTAGACTGTGGCGTATATAAGGATGAGCTTTGTGGACTCAAACCCTTTCCATGTACTAGAAGATTTATAATTTTTAACATAAATATTGCACCTATTTTCTTCCGTCTACTTGTTTTAAATGTAAACCCCTTATGTAAAAGAGTTATCTACGCCAGAGTGTGTAGATAAAATTTATGCCTTCAATAGACGGGGAAAGTTATAAGTATTTAATTACAAGCGAGATCATTCGGAAAGTTATGTTCTTTGTTATAAAGTATTATAGCAGATAATTGTTTCTTATTTAGAAATTTCTCTCACCCTCCGTTCCCCTTCATTTCAAATTGAATTCATTTCTTTGCAATCATCTAGAAACAATTTTTAGTACTCAATTTCTTAAGTAAATAATAGTTTTTCTTAATTCACAATAGATGGCAGCACGACATTTTATTTTTAATTCAAGGTATTTTGACAGCGCGGAAAGAATTATTGAATATAAAATTAACCGGGGGGAGGGGGTAAAGAGTGAGGAGAGAAAAAGCAAGTTTATGTGGATATGAGAAGTTGAATGTTTACAGACTATATTTTTTGAGTAAATCATTTGTAAAAGTCTGTGATGATATAAATAACATGTAAAACGAACAAGTAAAAAAGTTGAGAAAAAGAAATGAATAAGTAAAACTGTTATTTTTGTAAACGTTGTAACATCATAAATGCCCATATGCTTGATATATCATTGATTTTTAGGGAGTATTTATAAGATAAGAATAAATTTCATAAAAAATTACTAAAATTATAAAACGAAAAAGGTATTTCTTTTAAAACATTTTAAATCACTAGTCGAACAACATCCATTCCCGTTTTCATCTAATAGACGACGATTTTACAAAAAGATTTATACCGGAATTTTTTTCACGCTACAAAAACCCTGCGTTACACAAAATGTTCAAACGTGTCAAAATAATTTTTCAATAAATTAGTAAAAATTTAAGCATAGTGAAATATTAAGTTATAAAAAATAGAGTTTTATTCGGAAGCGTAATTGTTGACTCGGTTTAACAGATTCAGTGAAATGATCGTGAATTCAGTGAATTTAACGTCGTGCACCATTTTTTTTTGATGGGGGGAAAAATGCTTAATTAAATGTTGAAAATGTCATATTTTCATGTCTTTTCATGTCATATTCAATAAAATATGAAATGTAAAACTTCAAAATGAGCAAATACGACTCCACTATAATTCTCGAGAATAGTAGAAATTGACACCGAAAAATTAAAAATTAACGCCATCTATTGGCTTTCGGAGAAACTAAAATGGATGTTCTGTATTTCTTTTGAATTATAGAAAAATCTGACTATAGATAAGATCTATATAAAGAAGTATATTTTCTTAACAATTAGACCACCAATCTAATTAACAAAAATTAGTACTATTCTATAAAAAATATGCATGCATTATTTTTATAGCATATGCTCAAATAAATTGCAAGTTGTAAAAATTTCTTTAAAAACTAATAGTATATTCATGCTTTATATAATATCTAAAGATTTCTGAATATTTTGAAATTTTCTAATCTCGTGTGTTGTTAAAAGTATCATTACGATACAAATAATTTAAAATTACTTTATATGGTGTAAAATTTCTGATGTATGCAAATTATTGTTATGGAATGATATTTTAATATATGGAATTTAAATGAATCTCTATTATCAATAATATAATTGCATAATCTATAAACTATTTTCAACTTTATAGGCAGAAATTCAGCTTTATTTCAGGTCTAATTTGTTGATATCATATATAGATATTCGTGAGGTTGGTGGAAGGGGAAGAGATGTGAGAGACCGTTGACTATCCAGGGTGTTTTACCACTAAATTGGGAGCGTAACCGAGCTAAATCGTACTGTCACCTACACGGTGCTCAAGGCTACTGCCAACGACAGGCGTACATCTGGAAGTCCAACCTGTCTCAGGCTCTGGCAACTTTCCTTCCTACTCTTCGTGAAGGTCAAGACAACAAAAGGATATAGATATACTGGATGAAATGTAATATTGGGATTAAATTCCTTATTTCTTACCCCAAATTATGAAATTATTGACATAAAGATTTGATTCCCTTGTCACACTTAACGTCACACATTAAAACAGCACAAGGGTTATATTTGCATTAATTCAAAGTTATAAATGATATATAAATAATATAGTTTTTTATTCAGGAATATGTGAATATAAACTAACCCTTTGAGGTAAGCCTATAAACCTTTCATAATTTCTACTAAAACTACTAAAATTTTGTATAGAATTTTAAAATTTTCACTCATTATATAAATTATACTTATTATGCATACATAAAAAAGACTTTTAACGTAGCTTTAATATCCTTTAAATGGAATAGATCCTTAAAATCCTAACAAACAGAAATCATAAATTCAAAAACATTTTTATTGTTTTAATAAATAGTAACATTTTTTTAAGGATGTTTATGATTCCTTACAACACACAAAATGTAAAGTTTTCATGTAATTAGTTTATAAATGCTTTAAAACAATTTGCAACACTTTGGAATTCCTATAATTAATTTTAATTATTCCAATAAAGTAGTGTAGTAAAAAGAAATCACATTCTCAGAAATTTGGCCATCTTAGTAGGATTCGAACCCGCGAACTTTTGATTAGAAGTCCAACGCCCTATCCATTGCCCTGCAGGGACACAGCAAGCGATTTTCCTTTTTATATTGGGAGTTGGATTATTATTTTTGTTTCATTTTATTCATTAATTATACATTTAATTATTCAATTAATATTTGAAAAACTGCATTAACATCAAGTGTCATCCACTGTATGTTTCAAAAATGTATTTGAATTTGAGTGGATGAATAAAAAGTATTTTGTTAACGATTGAAAATTTGGTATATAAATAAATATATATAGGTTGATTGATTGATTGACTATTAACTTCACACTGTTCAGCTACACGAGGGCTTTTGGCGACGGACCACGTAATTTTGAACCATTGTCAAGTGACGTGGACGATACCTGAGCTGGCACCCCCTCTCCTAACTACCACACCACACCAACGGGAGGACGTTTCAGCTCTCGGCAGATTTAACGTGTATCGCTGCCCTACACGGCGGGTCTTTAGTAGTACTGGTCTCGAACTCGTGACAAGGCAAGCCACAATCCGATACCTATACCACTCGGCTACAGCGGCCACAAATATATATAGGCAGAGTGTGAGCAAATAGTGAGAATTGAAAAAAGCAGTATATATATACATATTTAATATTATCATATATATATATATACGACGACAATTAAATATATTTATTTCTATATCCACAAATTCTGATTTAGTTATACAAATATTACGACCTTAAAAATGCTTGTTCAAAATATATTTCCTATAATATTCACGTATAACAGCAGAAACCACGACTTATGCTGGTGCTACCGGAGACCTGCCATACATTAGAGGCTGATTCTCGTTAAAGATGTAGAACTAAAGTCTCACCGTTGGCAGGGTATGGTAGTTTGGAGAGGGAGGTGCTAGCTCAGGTGACGTTCTCGATTCGTGATTGAGGTTCAAAATTGCGAGATTCATCAACAATAGCTCTCGTGTTTCTTTACTGTTCAACGTTAATATAACTCTCACTCGCTAGCTATTTTACGCATACATATCACGACAAAAACCTTTAAACGTCACTTCCTATTGTATTCTGTATTTAAAGTTCATTAATTATTTTGGTAAACTGAATTTGAATTCAACAAAGTCTTCGATTGATAGTTCACATCTTTAGTTCTATATCTTTTACAATTAGATTCTTTATTTTTAAATTACAGTGAAAAATATTTTAAGCGAAAAACGCTTAAGACAAAATATCGGTTCACACAAAATAATACAATGGCCCCGACAAACTACTATGTATTTTCATGCATTTTTTTTTCTCTTAACACGAAACGAAATTCGCTTGACAAGAAAAATTTCCCTTCTGGGAATGAACAAAATACGGAAACCCCAGCCACACAGGCGAGATTTAAGAGGGGGTGTGAAATAAAAGAGTTGTTTCACATGTTTTGTAGAAATGAGTCTAATTTGTCATTGAAAAGCCCTCGGAATATGTTGTAACACTAGGCAAGTGTACACGTGCAACTGCATTCTTCCGGGAAAATATCTAATGTAAAAACCGAATAGAGCGAATGAACATCTAGTTTCTTGTGAAACTTAAGAAATCAGCCACGAAAACATTTCAAATGTTAATCAAAGCTTATGGAGATGAAACTTTGTCTCACGCACGTATGTTTGAATGGCATAAGTGGTTTTCAGGGGGAAGAGATGTGGAAAATGATGAACATGTTGGGTGCCCAACATCAGTGATTATAGACCAAAAAATTGTCAAAGCTTGTGATGTGATTCGGGAGGACGGAAGATTAAATGCTTGTGCAGCGGGGCGGAGTTGGTTAACTTGGATAGGCAAGCTGTTTGATGTATTTTTACTGGCGTATTACAGATGAGGAAGATTTGTACGAAAGATTACTCCAAAAGTTCTATCCGATATTCCAAAAATAGTTCTGTAAAGACGTGTGTGCGCAGGCATGTTAGAATACATTGCAAACAAGTTAAATTTGTTGGAATATGTTGTAACATGTGATGAGACATGAGTTTTTACCTATGACCCAAAAAGTAAGTGCCAGTCGATGTAGTGGAATTCTCCAGGATCCCAAAAATCCCCCAAAACGCGCTTAAAAAATCAGAATTCAAGGCAATGTTAACTGTTTTCTTTGACATTAATGCAATACATTTATACATTGTAGTACTAAAAAGACTTCGTGAAAAAATTAGTAAAAAAAAGTCGCAGTTGTGGAGTGATGGATGGTTATTGCACCAGGACAATGCACCCGTTCACGCAGCCCTATCTGTCAAGACCAGCAAAAACATTACTCAGATGGAGCATCCTCCTAATTTCCCTGATTTGGCTCTATGCGACTTTTTTTAAAAATTTCCTACAGTTAAATCTTGCTTAAAAGGAATCCGTTTTGCCTTAGTTGAAGAGATTCAGGCAAAAACGGAGAATCTCCTGGAGGAACTACCAAAAACCTCGTTCCAGAACTGTTACCAGCAATGGCAGCACCGAATGCAGAAGTGTGTGAATGGTGAAGGACTCTAACTTGAAGTTAATAGTATGAAGAAAAACTGATTCTGTAAGTACAATGATTTATTGGATCAGTCTCTCTTTTTTTGTGTCACTCCTCGTATAATACGAATTTTAAACACAAAGACATCTAAGTTTTTATCAATCGATATAAGAATATTTCATTTAATCATTATTATTGTTGGAGGTATTTTACTAAAAGCCGGAAATCTTTGAATACTTTAAAAGTTTATCAAAAAATGATTCTTTTAATCTGAAAAAAGCTTTTATTATAAGTTAAGTAAAAAAAATGTCTTTACGAAAATATGCGTTGAAAAACATGTTTACGAATCTTTTTCATTGACTTTCATAACTAAGTTTAGGCTCAGTTGTGAAAACTGAGTAAAAATGAAATCAATATCTTTAGAAAATTGTTTATGGAACCTATAGCTAAAATCAGTGTGAAAAAAAGTTTTGCTTGCGATGATTTAATTTATTCTGTGCTGGATGGGAATTATGCTTATGCGTCCGAAGGGATCGTGAATAATAAAGATATATGAGTATTTCTTTCTTTTTTCAGATGTACGAATAACATTAATGGTTATTTTTTGAAGTTGTAAATCTAAAGCGAAGAACTGAACATTTTGCCTTTACTTTTGCTATGTTAGAATCAACAAGTAATATTTATGTAAAAGAAAATAAGTCAATTCCTACTTAGGTCAGCAAAGAAATTTTTTTATTTTAGTTACTTTTTATTAAATAATTACAATTAATATAAATGTTTCTACACAAATATGACAGAATCACAATATTAAGTGACAAAATAGAAAGCGATTTTCCTTGCAATTTTCCTTTTTATATAGGATGCTGGACTATTTTTGTTCGTTTTTGTTACTATTTATTCATTAATTAAATATAATTACTCTAATAAAATAGAATAGTAAAAAAAAAATCACATTCTCAGAAATTAGGCCATTACAGGGAGGATTTGAACCCACATCCTTTGGATTAGGAGTCTAACGCGCTATTCGTTCCATTACAGGGACACAACGAACGATTTTCCTTTTTATATATGCTGTTGGACTATTATTTTTGTTTGCTACTATTAATTCATTATTTAATTTAATTAAGGAATTAATATTTGAAGAAAACTGTATTAACATCAAGTATCCTCCACCATAAGTTTTAAAAAAATGTATCTGAACTTGAATGGATAAATAGAAAGCATTTTATTCACGATTGAAAATTTGAGCAAGATATATATATATATATATATATATATATATATATATATATATATATATATATATATATATATATATATATATATATATATAAGGAGAGAGTGAACTAATAGAGTGGGAATTGAAAAATAGAATCTCACACACACTAACTAATATTGCATATTCAACAGTTTATTTTCATTTAAAGAAACTCAAAAAGGCAAAAACATTTATTATTTAGGAAATAAAAAAAAAATCCTTCATTCTGAAAAAGTCACGATTGGTTAGATATAATAATCATCAAAGATGATGAACATAAAATCTATCTAATAAGGGAAGTACAAGGTCTTGGGTATTACGGATTTGTTTTAGTGGTAACAATCTAACAGCTTTCTGCAAAAAGAAATTTAATCTTTGAATAGTCCGACAATGACGATCAAAGAACAATATCCTCAGTCAACAGGTGGACGAGGAAAAGGTTAAGATGTGTACTTGTGGTTCAGGTTTCAGCAACCACATTGTTTCTCGAGTTGGGAAAAATTTGTGATTGGATTACTGAAACAAAACAAAAAAAAATGTGTGTCTGATTTTTCGAAGGGCTAATATCAAAGCATCACTCCTTTCAGCGGCACTACTGTAAGACTTCTCGCCAAAAGAGGCCAAAGCATCACAATACCGAATGGAGGATTTTTTCCAGCCAAGTAAAATGGGATGTTTTCTATGAGAATTCTTCAGAAGTCGCCGAGATTGAATTTAAAGAAATGTAAATTTCTGACCATGAAAAATATGATTATTACCAAAAATAAGCCTTGTTCCATCTTTTACAGGAAAAAATCAATATAAAACCAAATCTTATTTTCGAAGAAAGATGATTTTCTTAATTAATGAATTGCTTATTTTTTAATTTGATAATTATTACAAAACTTATAGGTGTTTTGCAGTAGCGCACACAGGTATTTTTCAAGGGAGGGGCAGACCCCCAGGACCCCCCTTGTGTGCGCCACTGGTGTTGTGCTAATAATTCAATATTCGATTTCGTGAGCCTTGGGAAGAGATTACTTCCCATCTACATGATCTTACGAAATACACCTGTGGGAAGAGCAAAAACCATTATAATATATTGGCCTTGCTATTATAACGATAGGAAGACTAACTCCAGCTTCAGTTTTGTGCTACTGCACGTAATCCAGCGATTAAGACATATGTAATTCGGGCAAAAAAGATGGGGTATTAAAGAAGAAGTATCTTGTACAAAAGCTGTTGCTGTATATAATGATGACATGAGGGGTTGATCGCTTTTATCAAAGATAAGAAATATTCAAAAAATGTAAAAATGGGGCATCGTATCTTTTATTTCCTTATCATCTTTTTATCATCACAAATAGTTTCGTACAGTGGCAAGTGAACAGAAGAAACACAAGTTAAGACTAACTAACACTCCCTATAGCAATAGCTCGTCAGCTAATAGACGGATATTTCTCAAGAAAAAGGAAAGGACGTTCTGCTAGCTTCCAAGCAAAGAAGTGTGTAGTTCCGGATGATGTGCGCTTATCAAATGTGGGAAATCATACGCCAAAGATGGTTTCCAACTATAGACGATGTAGGAAATGTAGCAGAAAGCGACAAGAAAAGAGGACCCACTACATGTGTACAGAATATAATGTCCCTTTGTGCATTGCAACAGGCTTCTCATCATTTCATGGCAAATGGTTACCATTAAGGTATCCGACAACGTTCGGAACCGTGATTTTGCAAAGCGCATAAATGGATAATTTTCATGATATTTAGTGTCACTTTGATTGGAATATATGCATGGAATTGTTATAAGGACATTTTGACAAAAAGAATTTATTTAAATATAATATTTTGGCAAAAAATTAACTTAGAATAATCTTTTTTTCCAAATGTTCTCCTTTTGTGAAAAATGCTTCTATTATAATAATATTTTGCCTGCATATAGCTCAGACCTCTCTACAGAGGCTCAACTCGAATTTTTGAAATATATAGCTTAGAAGTGGGTTAATTCATATTTTATGACAACAGAGGGGAGCAATTTTAAGAAAAAAACGCCAATAATTATTTCAATTGGTGGTAACTCTGAAAATAATGTGAATTTTTCAAAATTTCTAGTTGAGCCTCTGTAGAGAGGTCTGAGCTATATACAGGCAAAATATGATTATAATAGAAGCATTTTTCACAAAAGGAGAACATTTGGAAAAAAGATTATTCTAAGTTAATTTTTTGCCAAAATATTATATTTAAATAATTTTTTTTATCAAAATCTCCTTAAAACAATTTTATGCATGTATTCTAATCTGAGTGACACTAAATATCATGAAAGTTATTCATTTATGCGCTTTTTTAAAATCACGGTTCCGAACGTAGTCGGATACCTTAAATTTAATTTTACTTTATGACGATGAATGGTTCCTTGGAAATTTTCTTCCCATCCCTAAAATGTAAATGTAAGTATAAAATTCGCCAAGATAAAATATATTTCCTTAAATGCTAATAAAAAATAAAAAATTGCGAGAAATTCAAAACAGAAATAAGTGGCCCACGAAAGGGTTAAAGCCGAAATAAATTTAGAAACCAATAACAGTTATATTTTTTTCAAAATAGTTGTTTTATGGAATGATAAATTATCAAATTGAAAAGAGTAAACAAGAAAATAAAGTATTACTTACTCTGCCGCTTTCAAAAACAACTTCAGTGCATCGTCGTTTTTCCCTTCAGCTTCCATAACGTGTCCTAAGTTATTGTACAATTTGGCATTATTTTTAGTAATTCGTAATCCAGATCGGAATAGAGTTTCTTCATTTTTCCTAAAACAATCGACACATCACAAAATAACATCCATCCATATATTGTTTCCTTGAATTTTAAAAATTCGTCAAAAAAAAACTTTAAAAATTAATTTTTTGGAAATGTTTTTATTTTAAAGAAAACTCACCAATCAAAATTTCGTGTAATGGTTTTCATAACGTTAAGGCACAGTAGTATCACAATACACATCTTTAGAAAAAATCTATACCTCCTGAAAAAAAAAGGAAACTATTTAAAAATGCATCCAACACAGCATAAAACACATCAATGAAGAGAGCTATTTGTTGATGGATATGAGAAAGACTATTCACAAAATATAAATTAACGAGAGAGACAAATAATCTTCAATTAATGGGGACATTCAAGAAATTCATCAGCTGTCTTCTGTTATATTAGAACTAATAATTTCTCGGAATTTTGTTTCGGTTATTTAGTACTACGACATGAAGTATTTACCGTAAAATCCGGCGTATAACGCGCACTTTAAGCACAAAAAATAATGTTGAAATTTGCAGTGCGCGTTATACGCCAGGTGTAAAAATTATAGCTTCAAAAAAAAAAAAAAAAGAGTCGTGCATAAAAAAAACTTAGACTTTTACAAAAATCGGAATATTGTTTACTTAAAAGAAATCGCATACCTTATGAACTTAAAGGATTGTTTTGCTAGAAATGCACTATTTTTTCAAAATATTGGGGCAATATCTCGAATAAATTGCTTTAAAATATAATAGCATTACTAACGCACATTGCTGGTTCTTTCGTAAAAAAGGCGGTGCGCGTTATACAACGAATATACCTTAAATCAAAAAATTCAACTTGAAAGTATAAGTGCGCGTTATACACCGGTGTGCGTTATGCGACGGATTTTACGGTATAATAAAATATATTTCAATTCTTTATAAGACGTATAAATGTAGCTGCAATTCAAAAGGAATTTATCATTGATGAAAATAAATAATTTTTTAATCTACTTGGGAATGGAGAATACGGTATTACATCAAATATCGACCTTGTCCTATGAGCATGGTTCGAAATTACGTGGCTTATTGGCAACGGATGGTAGACTTTAAGGTATCCGACTACTTGCGACAACTTTTTTTTGAAAAAATGGAGATATGGGGATTTTTTTTGTGATTTTTAGATGTATTTAGTATATTTTAAGAAAAAAATTCTAAAATTGAAAATAAAAAAGTATTTATCACTATTAAAATGTGAAAAAACTGGTAAAAATGTACAAAAAATTACACAAACGGGGCCCACTCTATACAAAAATTTTATGAACAAATTCTCAACTTTTCGGTTTTAATGTATTATTTTGTTATTCATGTTTGAAATGACCTTCAGGATAAGATATATTTTAATTTTTACAAAGACTAGAGCACTTTATCTTAGTGACTACAGAAAAATGCTTAAAAAAACATTGATTATATTCACATAAAGTACTGTACATTTTAAAATAAAACAGTGATTGATAAATCTGAAGATTAAAACACTTTTACTGTTATACAGAATATACACAAAAAATTTCAGCAAATTATTTTTAAAACTTTTTGAGCAATCGCTGTCCCCGTTTGTGTTTTTCGAAAAAAACACATTTCGAGTAAAACGCATTTTAAAGTTTGACATCTTGTGTAAAGTTATTGCATCTATTTTTACTAAAATATTTGTAGTTTTTGTTCTAATGATTGGAAAATAAAAAACTTGGTATTTTTATGAAGCTAATAAAATGTCCTATAAAATAAAATCATAAAAAAATTGTCAATTTTTGAAAAAAATCATGAGTTTAGGGTAGTCGGATACCTTAAGTCTGGACAGAAATGAAAAAGAAGCAAACTTTGCAGAACAAACATTTTGCTTTTAAAATGATTTAAGACACGCTTTCTGATAAAGGATATCAATGAAGAGAGAGAGAGAGTGATAGAGTACTGTTGAAAGAAAGTAAGAAATAAGGTCGTTCACTCTTTATGGCAGGGGTGACGAACCTTTTTGGATCAACGTGCCATTTTTTTCTAAAGAAGTGATTAATGAGGTATAGACGTGCCGTCAAATAATTTTGACTTGTGATTATTGGGAAAATAATAAAACTAAATACTAACAAAAAACACAAAACTATTTACTATGAAAAAATACCTTTTGCATTATATAGCTATAAGTGTTTTAGTTATACTTGCAATTCAAATTAAAGTAACATTAGTGCGAGATCTGTTGTTGTAATTGTGTGTGTGGATGACAAATAACTTGTATTAGGATTATAAAATATTACTTTTAGTAGAATGCATGCTCAACTGCAATCATCTGCCAATCGGTCTTTAAACATTTAATTATTTTTGCTGTGATTCACTTTATTGACTAGAGGACTTGTGATTTGTTTCAAAATACCATTTTACAGATGATGTTCTTCATACCACTATTCCAGAACATAAAACACACACCGATTTGTCACTTATAATAATAATGCGATATTTCTAGATTCACCACATTTGAAATTCTCTGTAACACTTACTACTTTGCCCTTTTTATTCTTTTGCTGAACTAGCCATGTTAAATAACACTTAAAAATCGTAACTATAATACAAATAAACTTTAAAATACAGTTGTGTCAATGAAATTAACTATGCTATGCGTAGACAAATTTTGAATCATGACGTAACTAAAGCAAGACAATAAAAAACGAGTGTGCTCCCCGCCACATCGCGACCGATCACTCGCGTTTGTTCTTAATATTTTATAGTGAACGTTGTTATTTTAAAATAAAATGCAAACCATTTTGATAGCTGGCGGGCCCAAAATAATGTGCCGCGTGCCATAAAAGGCTCGCGTGCCAATGGTTCACTATCCCTGCTTTGTGGAAACGATTTTGTAATTCATTTTCTCATTTGCATTTTGAGATAAAACTTTGGAAATTTCAGATTAATCATCTGCTAATGTTTTCTTTTGATTAAAATATAAAATAAGAGATTTATTTTAAAAATGGCTTCTAAAATTGATTCATGGCTCAAAGGTTATGTAACTACGCTTTCTGAGGAGAAATATTCACATCAAAAAATTATACAGCAGTGTAAAGTCCCGGTTACTGCATTTCAATAAAAGGTATTTATAATACATTAAACTTGAAAGGAAAAAAGTGTCTAGCTGAGAGAGAGAAAGTAAAAATGGAAACATGACCACGAACTTTATCCTAAGACTGTTCCAAACACAGAAAAAGGAAGTCTCTGATCCTAAAAGAAAATACACCTACCCAAAGATTAATGCATCGAAACTGTAATTTAAATCATTCATAAGGATTTCAGGTATCCGATTACTTGTGACTTTTTTTTAGAAATGAAGATTTTTTTTGTGGTTTTTAGATATATTTAGAGCATTTTAAGAAAAAGAGGCTAAAATTAAGAGAAAAATAAATTATAACTACTAAAATGTGAAAAAAATGGGTAAAAATTGACAAAAAATTCCCCAAACGGGGTCCACTCTGTACAATTAGTAAATGAACATATTCTCAATTTTTCAATTTTGATGTATTATTTCGCTATTCTCTTTTGAAATGACCTTCAGGATAAGAGATATATTGATTTTTACAAAAAATAGGACACTTTATCTTAGTTATTATATGAAATTTCTAAAAAAAAACCAGTGATTATATTCACATAAAGAACTGTAAATTTTGTAATAAAACAGTGATTGATAAATCTGAAGGTTAAAACACTTATACTGTTATACAGAACATACACACAAAATTCCAGCAAATTATTTTAAAAACTTTTTCAGCAATCGCTGTCCCCGTTTGAGCTTTTCGAAAAAAAAAAAACACATTTCGAGTAAAACGCATTTGAAAGTTTGACATCTTATGTAAAGCTACGACATCTGCTTTTAGTACAACACTTGCAGGTTTGTTCTAGTGAATGGAAAATAAAAAAACTTTTATAAAACTAATAAGATGATCTGTAAAATAAAATCATAAAAAAAGTTTGTTAATTTATTTAAGGTATCCGACTACGTTCGGAACCGTGATTTTCAAAAGCACATAAATGGATAACTTTCATGATATTTAGTATCACCTAGATTAGAATACATATATAAAATTGTTTTAAGGCAGTGCTTTTCAAACTTTCAATACTGGCGCCCCCTTTTTCAATCACAATTTTTATCGCGCCCCCCTTATACATAATAATTTACTGAATGCAATAATAATGCACTTTTACGATAAAGCAACAATATTTATTACAAACCGTACAAATTCATGACATAAGTATTAAATTTTGTATATGTTACCTTTAAGCAAAAAAAAGTTAAGTAATAGGATAATTACTAAGATATTTTTCCTTTCTCTGATTTTTAAATTGGAACATATTACAAAATGCGGTGGTTGCTTAGAAGACAAAATATAAATATCAGCTAAATATAGAAAATGAACTCAGAGGGTCAATTTCTTATCTTAAAACTCCTTTCAAAAAATTTGCTTAGAATTAACAAAATAATTTTAATTTATTAAATAATAGTAAAAGAACATTTAATTTTATTCAGTTGCCAATGCATTACAAATAAATTCTCTAACTTTAAGTTTAAATTGTATTGACTATTTTTTTATCGTTTGGCTCTTTAACTTGAAACCTGAATAATCATAAAAGTTGTAAGATATAATAAATATTTTCCTTAAGGAAAAAAAAAAGAATAGCCCATGGAAGTAGCTAATAATTATTAAACTTTTTCTTAATTTAGTATTAATTAATTAGTCATAAAATACTCTGTGCACCACTCATACATTAAAAGCAGTGTTTCTCAAACTTTCAATACTGGCGACCCAATTTTCAATCATAATTTTTGTCTCGCCCCCTTGTACAACAATAATGTATTTACTGCAATAAAAATGCACTTTGAGAGAGAGACGCTAAAGTTACAATACGATCTTAATTATAAACCGTACATATTAATACGATAAGTATATTAAATTTTGTGTATATGTAACTTTTAAGTAATATATATTTTTAAGAAAATTACTTAAAATATATATTACTTAGAATTATGTTATTTTTCTTTCTCTAATTTTTAAATTGGAACAGATCGCAAAATGATGTATTTAATTAAAGATTTATTTCCTTCAGCATTCATTTCTCAAAGTACAAATGTCATTAGAAAAATAGTCTAGTCAATGTCGCTCTCTATCATATCCATCACATCTGGCATTATAGGGTACGTTTGTGTGAGTCTGGGCAACCTATCGGACGTCTGCGCAAAACATGTAAAAATGCTTTTCCTCGTACAATTCCAGTCAGTTTTGGTCGACTCGATACTCTATAGCTACCGAATCTAGCTTGAATGTACATTTTTTTAATTTCCACGTTAATTGTAATTCACGGTAATTAAGTATTTACGGTAGTAGATTAAAACAATATCATACATACATTTTTAAGTCTTAAGCAAACATTCGACCATAATAAAGAATCAACAAGTACACAGACGAACGAGCATGGTTCCGAAAATTAAATCAAGGGGATCTTCTCAAAAATACTTAAATTTTGGATTTACCTACTGAAGTAAATGATGGAAACCCCAGCTCGATATGTGTTAAAACTTGCAAATCTGTAGAACAACATGTGAAAGTTGTTTTTAAAACATGTAAAATCATTTAGCTATGTTGGCAAAGAATTTTAAAAAGTATTTTCTGGATGAGGACAGCTTGATAGCAAGTTACGAGTGGATTAGGGATCTATTTCAAGATACTCCAGAAGGGCTCTCAACTTCCGAAGAAGAAATCTTCATATATTTTACATCCAGTGAAAAATTAAAAGGCAATTTGTAATAAATCGCTCTTTGAATTTGGGGTAGAGGTGGATGAGGAATTATCTGTACTGAAAACAAAAGCACTTCGTATACTATTACCATTTTCAACATCCTACCTTTTTCAAACCGGATTTTCTGCAGTGGATGCCTTGAAGACAAAATATAGATCTCAGCTAAATATAGAAAAATAACTCTTTAAGTGTCAATTTCTGATATTAAACCTTCCTTTGAAAAACTTTCCTCTACAAGACAAGCCCGTGGAAGTCCCTAATAATTATTAAACTTGTTCTTCATTTAGTAATAAGATTGATTGATTGAATATTAACGTCGCACTGTTCAGCTGCACGAGGCCTTTTGACGATGGACCACGTAATTTTGAACCATGATCAAGTGACGTGGATAACACCTGAGCTGGCACCCCTCTCTCCTAACTACCACACCACACCAACGGGAAAACGTTTCAACTCTCAACAGATTTAACGTGCATCGCTGCCCTACACGGCAGGTCTTTAGTGGTACTGGGCTCGAACTCGTGACAAGGCAAGCCACGATCCGATACCTATACCACACGGCTACCGCGGCCAAATTCAGTAATAAGAAATTATTTATAAAATACCTTCTTCAGTACTGATACATCAAACGTATACTGGCTGAAACACCGACTCTTCGCACGAGTTCATTTTTAAAAAATAAAACATTATTCTTGATATAATAGCTGAACTGTAAGGGGAGTAAAACTGTGTGCACGACATTGTATACAAAAATGTAAAATGATTTTTTTTTAGATAAATGCTATAATTGTAAATAACTGTTTAAAAGAACTGTAATTTTAAACCTCACACAATTAGCATTTAGAATTAATGTTAAATTATGAAAAAGAATATAAAATTCCGATGAAGAATGATTGTGTTACGTTTTAACATGTAAAGCGAGAAGACTTCAAAATGTTTTAACCGGGAGCAGGCACGTACTCGATACTAACATTAATGGTAGTGCGGGGGACTCAGTCACCCCAATCATTTGTTTAGAATTATTTTTACTGTACACGATACAAATCGGAATTCTAGTGAATATTTGAATTTATAGAAAGTATACTTACCTTCTTTCAAGGACTATTCAATTCTTAGATGATTTGAGAAAAAATCCAATAAAACTGAACTAAAATGATTCAAAAGTACAAGACCATAATAAAGGACACAAATCAGACACTTTTCAATTATCCTACAGAAATGTTAAACCAACCAATTCTTTTCCAAATATCGCAAAACTCAATTATTTACAATTTCCCTAAGCGAAAAGCAAACGCATAAAAGATGGGAGGGAACTAATATTGATAATAACCATACCATAAGATTGAAGGTCAATCAAATGATTAGCAAACGTACTATGCAGCCTGGCTGAAAAGTGAATCATGACTTCCTTTTCTTTTTCTACAACTAATGTACAGTATTTCAATAATAATTACAGTGGTGAATTGTTTATCTTCTTAGAATTTTTCTCAGGGTCTGGGTTTCGTTTTTCTTTTAACGAGTAATATTTTATGTTAAAACGTAATAAAAAAATCTCTCATTGAGGAAATACAGCAAATAAAACAAAATGTTTTTTTTTCTTTAATTTGGTTTTGGGATCAAAGATAGCTATTTGATGACGGAAAAAAGCCAGATAATAAACATAAGTTATGTCAGTGTTGTTGTGTGTATTTTTTTTATTATGGAAGAAAGTATTTTGTTTTACTTCTCTTTCCGGTTATTTTTTTAAAAAAAAATCTTTAAATTTTCGATACGCTCGCGCCCCCAGGGGGGCGCGCCCCACACTTTGAGAAACACTGTTTTAAGGCCATTATGACAAAAAAATTTTCAAATACAATATTTTGGCAAAATTAACTTAGAATAACGTTTTTTCAAAACGTTCTCCTTTTATAAAAAATGCTTCTAAAATAATAATATTTTGCTTATATAAAGAAAGGATTTCTCCAAAGAGTCTGAATTATGATTTTTGAAAAGTTCGCATTATATTTTCAGAGTTACAACCCATTGAAAAAATTATCGGCGTTTTTTTTTCTTAAAATTTCTCCCCTCTGTTGTCGTAAAACATGGATATATAAACCCACTTCTAATTTATATAATTCAAAAAATTTCGGTGAGCCACTGTACAGTCGGAGCTATATACAGGCAAAATATTATTATAATAGAGCCATTTTTCGCAAAAGGAGAACATTTGGAAAAAAAATTATTCTAAGTTAATTGTTTTGCCAAAATATTATATTTAAGTAATTTTTATAAGTAATTTTTTTTGTCAAAATGTCCTTAAAACAATTTTATGCATGTATTCTAATCTGAGTGACACTAAATATCATGGAAATTATCCATTTATGCGCTTTTTTAAAATCACGGTTGCGAAGGTAGTCGGATACCTTAAAGTTAAAATAAATATTTAAGTCTAAAGTTCGTCTCCTTTTCTCTTTAAAACGAATAGCTGAAAGAAAAGCAAATTGTAGAAAATTATATAAAGAACACACGTGGCTGCTGAAAAAAGGAAATTTGGGGTAACACTCGATGAGACATGGGTATATTTAAGTGACTGTTATAATAGAAGATAAATTTTCTGTTGTTCAACTGACCGGAATGACCGTACGAAATGACTTCGTCAGTGTACAGTAATGTTCCCAATGAAATTCAAGATAGTTGCAGGATTTTCTAACAACGACCATTTAAAAGTAAAAAAAGTCTCAAGTAAAACCAAAATTAATTCACCCTACTATCAGCAGAATATTTTAGAGAGAACTAATTTTTAAAAAATAAATTCCAATCTGTGGGAACCCCCCTGGGTTACACCCTGGACACCAAGATTGAATTGAGGCAAATAATTACCAGACGACATTTTTATAATAGCAAATTATATTTATTCACTTGAATCAATTATCAACCTTCTAAATACAATGTTGAATCAATATGTCTACGTCAATGGGATTGAACTTTACTATTAAATTAAATCACAAAATATGATCCTAATCAACTATTAAACTAAATATCGAACGGGTTTACCGGAATAAGAGGACCGAGATTTGAATTACTAGCAATCATTAACTTTCCACAAACTCTATTATATATATTTACTCTTATCCTATTATCAAAATTTAAATATCACCTGACTTTCACTCCTTTCCAGTCGGCTCAAACTTTCCAAATGTAGATCGCTGCCTGATAATCAGCCAGAAGATAATAACACAATCAACTTGAATCTTCTTGGAACTCCGTCAATGTAACTCTTGGCTCAATAGCCTGCTACCTGCTAACTTACACTCTTCTTAAATACTTTAATTCATTTGCATATCCCGGTTTCTCCTTTTAGAGCTGGTTGGAAATATACGCGCATTTACAATTCCCGAAGACGTCCAAGAGTATTAGTGATAAAGTGCCGTATAGTCACATGTCTAAGTCAGCTGCCGCTTATTTAGCAAGGAAAGAATCAGAAACAGGAATAAATTGTATCCTTTTTGATGAAATACGTGTAAAATGACTTTACACTTCACTAATGGGGCTTTCGACTTATTAAAACGAGCCTTAGGAAAACGGCATCCAAGAAGACTGAGTGGATTTTGGAAAACGGTTCAAGAGGAATGGAGTAAATTTTGCACATATGACAGTACTAAGAAAATGTTCACATTCATGAAAAATTCGAGCTAGAGCTATTGCCAAGAATCATGGCTATTAGTTAGAAGCAAATTTCCACAACAAATACCGTATTCATTGATAAAAATTAACCATAAAAATCGCTTTCTTAAAGTGTGAACGACCTTCTGTATTTTAGAAGTTTGTTAGAACATTCGATTATCCAAATGATGTTTTCGAAACAGCAATGATAATTTCTTTAGTAATTTCATTTTAAAACATTCATCATTACCCCTCATAGAGCTGTTCAAATTTTTCTTCGAATTCTATGAAAAAATAAAGCATTTTTCAGAAGTGCAAAGACTTACTGTTTAATCATTCTTATTATTTCAGTTTTAGGTCTTAATTGAATTCAGGCGATTTCCACTTGTATGTTGAGTATTAAATAAGTATCGGTGAAAATTTTGAGTAAATATCATTAACGAATTTTAAAACAGCTTTATAAACACTTCAATTAGAAAGAGATTCATTTTTAAGAAAACAACTCAAATTATTTTGAATCACTTTCATCAAGATTTCTGAAAATATTCAAGCAATTATAAAAATTTCAACAAGTGTTACTCGAAGGATTTACCTTAACATGAAGTTTATTAATGCTTTATTTACAAAATAAATAGAGTATTCGATAATTTTGGCAAAAAAGTTATTTTCTATGCCTTGCATTATTTAATAATCATCAGAATAAATAAAAAAGTACAGATCGTAAGCAACACAGATCTTTAAGAGAAAATATAAAAATTAAGTGTTTTGAAAGGCTAAAATCTATCAGCTAGTTGTCAGCGCCGATGTATAGCGTGTTTACATTTCCCAATTAAATTAAATATGCCAAAAGCAAATAGAATATTTCTTTTATTTCGAACGAACTCGAGCACTTAACGGAGAAAATTATATTATATAAATAAACTCCTATTTCGCGTAAATGGAATTAAGTTTTATAATTTTTATCTTGCTTTTTTGAAGGGCATGTTAAAGTAAAATTAGCCTTTTCTAATGTTTAATCAAAATACTAGGTCTTTTGTTCTGCAGCGAATAGAATTCTGTTTTCAACAAAGTTGAAGTTTCAATTATAGAAAGAAGGAGATGAAACAGAGGCAGAGAAGATTTTATTTGCCTTTCTAATTCTGTTGGAGTCGGGTTATATTTGTTTTCAATTAATTCCACTTTGGCATTTTTAATAAACCGCGTTTTAATTACGAATCTTTTTCGGTGAGGCACTCAACTAGCTCTCTTATATCGTTTTGAACAACTGAGTTTTAAGATACAATGTCGTCAAAGATAATTTGAATAGAATTTGGTTGTGTTAAATGGTATGAAAACCGAATAAATTTTAATGAACGTTTCAAAGGATAAGTTGCATTTCTTCAGTAAATAATGAATAACTATATAAATGTGTCTTTTTGTTTGATTTAGGGAATGCGGTCTTCGAAGAAGTGCAAAGGGTATCTAATTGCCTTGAATGAAAGAAGTAGGATTTTATAGTATTCAAAACTAACAGCTTCAAACGGAAAAAACAATCTGATTTTCTATATTTAATCTCCAAAATAATAAACTATTTCACCTGTTTGTGAAGATTTTATTTCAACCACATTGAATTATAAACAATTTGAAGTAAATATATTGGGAAATACCTAAGTTTTTTTATAATTACTTCAGCTTATACATACACATACATACAAACAGACAGCCACTTATGCACACATGCACATATATGTAATGTATTTCTTCTGTTAACAGAGATGTTGTAGTCATAACAAGACAAAAATAAAGGGGGTTAACAAAGCAATTAATTAAGCCATTTTAATATCAGGGTAGAGAAATTGAGCGTCCTTTCCACTCAAGTGCCAAATAACACACAAGAGACAAGATAATCCTTTTCCATATTCAAAGCTGGAAAAAATGTGATAGGAAAAATATTGTTAAGTGTTCAAGTGAAGGGAAATATTAGTTGTTTTCAGAAATTTAGCAAGAGAAGTTTTACGAGGTCTAACCCCTTTTAATATGGAATAATAAGTAAATCTATCAAAATATAGGTTTTAAGAAAAAAATATAAGATTAAAATTTTTAATTAATATTAAATTATCACACACATACACACACACGCACGCTGAAAAGTATTTGAACTAGACAGCTGATGTTCAGCAAAAATGACGCTACGGCTGGTTATGTAAATAACAAGCAACTGACTTAGCAGTTATTAGTTATTTAACATTATAAGAAGCTATAGGATGGAAGTAATGACTTTGTAATCAACATCATAACTACTCAATTAGTATACCCAAAAATAAATGATGATTTAATTATATGATTAAAAGTGAAAAGGGGGGATATAAATATCTGTTAATTTATGTGACACAGATTTAAAGGGGTTCACCCATGTAACGGGTTCAAAAAATAAAAAAAAATGTGAAGTTAACTTCTTATGGCACGTTGGGAAAAAAATTTTCGTTACGCATTACGCGTTACCAGTTACGGTTATGCGATGAACGTAAGTTAAGGATGTATGAAGTTCCAACTTTTACCACGTTTTTAAAAAAGCTGTCGCGAGTTTAAAAAATATTTATATCATAACCACGAGATGTAATTTAATATATATATATATATATTTAAACTAAAATAAATTCAAAACTCTAAGAAATTTATAATAAATGAAACAACTCAACTTGTATTGAAGAGATTTTGTAAATAAAAATATTTATGGTTTTATGTAAATGGCAACAGTGAAAAAATAAATAAAAAGAAGGTTTAGAATACAGAGTTTTTGTGTGGTTGTGAATTATTTAAGGTATCCGATTACTTGCGACAACTTTTTTTTGAAAAAAAGGAAATATGGAGATCTTTTTGTGATTTTTATATTTATATAGTATATTTTAAGGAAAAAATCCTAAAATTGGTAAAAGAAAAAAAAAATTATTATTATTAAAATGGGAAAAAACTAGTAAAAATGTACGAAAAATTACATAAACGGGGCCCGCTCTCTACAAAGATTTTATGAACAAATTCTCAATTTTTCAATTTTGATGTGTTACTTTGTTATTCCTGTTTGAAGTGATCTCCACGATAAGAAATATTTTAATTTTTACAAAAACTAGAGCACTTTATCTAAGTCATTATACGAAATTGCTTAAAAAAACATTGACTATATTCACATAAAGAGCTGCAAATTTTGAAATAAAACAGTTATTGATAAATTTGAAGATCAAAACACTTCTACTGTTATACAGAACATAAGCAAAAAATTTCAGCTAATTATTTTCAAAACTTTTTGAGCAATCGCGGTCCCCGTTTGAGTTTTTCGAAAAAAACACGTTTCGCGTAAAACGCATTTCAAAGTTTGACATCTTGTGTAAAGTTATGGCATTTGTGCTTTTACTAAAACGCTTGTAGTTTTTGTTCTAGTGGAGGGAAAATGAAGTACTTGGTATTGTTATTAAGTTAATAAAATGGTCTATAAAATAAAATCATAAAAAATTTTGCCGATTTTTGAAAAAAATCATGGTTTTAGGGTAGTCGGATACCTTAAACTAATCTGTTTTATTATAACTTGGACGAAACAAAAGCCATCTAATTCTGTTTATCAAACTCAGACAAAAAACAATTACATAATCGGAAAGATCATTTTTTTCGCCACGATATGGTATATATTTTTTTTACAAAACAATGATAGTTTCTATTTGTTACGATTTTTTCTAAAATGAGTCAAAATCGATACGTTTTTATGAAAATGATTTCTAAACCCTTCCCGTTCAATTTCCTTTCACCTTAATGAATTGATATTCTATCCTAAAAAGTTTTTTTTTCTCTTTTAGAATCAATCATTTAAAAAAAGAATGCCAAAAACTATTTTTTTTTACGTTTCTCAAAAAATACTCAAAATTTTAAGTAAGTATTAAATAACTTCGTTATCTATTAAAGTAATCTCACGAAACTTTTTTTCTGTGTGTAGAACAATATTATCCATAATCTGCACAAAGATTTAAAAAATTGCTTAGAAATTACGGTTTTTAAAATATTTTTGGCGTCTTTCGTCTATTAGCCTTTTTACGAGAATTTTTGTACTAAAAAATTATTCTTAAGTTTTTTGTTTAAAAATTACCATTGTTTTCAATCCATGTGTGGAAATGAAAACCATTAACTTAAAAATTAAGCCTTCAAAAAATTAAAACTTTAATAAAAAGCACGATACTACGAAAAGTCAAGGTTTTAGCGACGAAAACCAGTTTCGTGCCAAATTGGCAATCAACATCTGCTTCATCACGTCCACTTCACCTGTTCTCAGGGGTTACACTAAAAAAACTGGAGACAAATGAAAACGACCGATTTTGTCGAGTGAAAAATTTACTTTTGTTTCAATAATGACATCTATACTTAGCAACATTATTAACTACTTACTATTACAAATTTACTACTATTGTAAAAAAAGAGAAAATTTAATGCCCAAAGAAGATTTCTATCAATTAGTGAGAATGTCAAACGAAACACACACAAAAAGGATTTTTACTTCATGTTATTTCGTATCTTCTATCATAATTTCGAACTCCATTTCAAATATTTTTTTACCGGCTCTGCCGGATGTGGTAAGACATTCGTCATTAAACTTTTGATAGAAATTTATAATCGCTATACGAACAATGATGGATAATGTCATGCATATATAACTTGTGTGCTTCAACTGGTAAAGCAGCAGTAGTTATTTCAGGAACGATTGTTGATACAGCTTTAAAAATTTCTTTATCAAGATTACTTCCGTTACATTCTGAAACTGCTCGACAATGCAGAATTCTTTTCAAATACATAAAAGTCATAATCATTGATGAGATAAGTATGATCAGTGCTCAATTATTATTGAAGGTTGATTCCGGATTAAAACAAATAACTGGAAATTTTCAGTCAAATTTTGGTGGATTAGATATTATTTTTTAATAGGATATTTATGTACGTCAATTACCACCAGATCGCTCTACGCCCATCTATAATCAACCGAAACAAGTGGTGCACACAAGGGGGGGGGGTCCTGGGGGTCGGGACCCCAAAGCATCTGATTTTTTTTCCGATTGATTATAATTCTAATTATATAGTACGTAAAATTTAATTAAGTATTTGTTATTAAAGATTAATTTTATTAATTAATGCTAATTATTTATTCAATAATTAGTTTTTTACTGTGTTTTGTTCCCGAAAATCGACAAAATCAAAGGGAGCATGATACAAGAATGGTGGACTTTCGAAACCGGACCCCTCCCCCCTCCTTGAAAAATTCTTGTGTGTGCTACTGACCGAAACAAACCATCGTTGGACCGATTTTATGGCAAAATCTAAAATTTTATGAACTAAATGAAGTCATGCGTCAAGCGAATAAACAATTTTCTTCTATGCTTACAAAAATTGGAAACGGTGCACAACTTGATGAAATAGAAATAACTCTGATTGAGTCTCGTTTTTGTATTGTGAAAGAAGCTGAATTAAGGTGTCCAAGATATACGATTATTCAGCACTAAAAATTCCGTCAATGAGTATAATAATAAAATATTGAATGCATACGCGGACAGAATAACTTCAACTGCAAAAGATGCATAGATTGGTTGTACTTCAAAAGCACAAGAAACTTTCGTACGTCAAAAATTATATAAGATGTCATTGATACAAATGGATTGCCTTATCAAACAGTTTATGTGAATAATATTTATTACATGATCACCACAAATATTGATGGGACAGATGGATTGGCAAATGGTGCTGTTGGAAAGCTAGTTCACGTAGAAACAAATGATGTAGGATTAATCAAGGCAATATGGCTTGAGTTTCCAGATTTACCTCAAATAGGGGAAAAATTAAGACGCAAAAAGACAATTTCGTCTTATCTCTACAAAATAACAGAATATCAACGACAAAATCAAATACTACGATTGATGCAGTGTTTTCGAGATTCTTAAATGATATTGAGTGCAAAACCTTTTTTTCTTATTTTAGCTACCACAAGCCATTGATAACAAAAGAATGTACTGAAACACCTATAAGCATAATGTAAATAGACTAATAATGTAATGGTACATTTCTATAAATTTATACAATAATATATTTTTTTTTAGTATTATGTATTGAGAGAGAAATGGAAAATTTTGTTTATACTCATACCGTTTGCATCCTAATTATTTTTTAAAATACAGTTTGAAATAATAATGATAATATAATAAATTTGTTAATTTTATATAAAATTACTTTAAAAAATAAAACCTAATTATACAATTCTATACATATGAGCCGAAGAAGTTAATTTCTACCGCGTGTTCACACTGATGCCCATACGCATTTTTTTTTCATAAATTGCTTCTTAACATGTATAGAATGCGGTGGTAAAGTGATTTTATAAAATTCGAAGTCATTATAAAGATGCAGGAATTAGGAGAGCAGCTGTTCGGTGCGCTAAGTTAAGATTTTCATTGTTTTAATCGGACTTAAAAATTTAAACGCGTTTTTCTCAAAACTGCTTTTTTCAAACTTTCCTCCATCCTATCTCAAGAACGGTTTGACCGAATGACTTCAAATATTTTGGGTAGACTCAGCACATATAGACGCACCAAATGGACTATGATCATTCCAAAATTCAAAATATTTCTATTTTTTATAGCAAAAACATAACAAAAACAACCATGAAATCCGAAACTCTTTCTTCAGAGGTCAACTAAAAATCCAATTTTTGATATTTTCAATTGAGTATAGTCCATTCTATGGATTTACGCTTATAGATTAAATGCCGTTATTTTTTGTTTAAGATAAGATACGCCCATCAGCCGGAATCGAGAAGGAAGTGAGCGTCCATTTTCTCAAGGTGGGTATGTCAGAGCGCTATAACTCACTTTTTACTGGATATTTTTGGCTAAATATTTAAATACATACTCTTAAGATACATATGAATAAATGATAAAAAAACTAAAGTTCTATCATTTTATTGACTGCCAAACAAAATTCCTAAAAATTCTTAAAAAACAGGCTGTCACATGGGTGAACCCCCTTAAAGAATTTTGTTTTCGTTAATCAATATGAAGCATTAAACAATTTACGGTTCTAAATTTGTGTTATTCTTTTGACTTTGCAACTACATGAAACTTTTAAAACTTTTCTTGTGTAATGTCGTTATCAAAATGAAAATAATCGCATTACAATTACGAAATAATTGTCAGACTCTTTTTTTTTATTTTTTAGATTTAGCTGAGTGCTTTCAACTAGCAATAATTATATTTCTAAGTCTTATTGTAAAAAAATATCAAACTTGAGCAACAGAGTGCAAAATGTGCAAGACTTTCAAGAATAAAGCTTACCTTGCTTTGCTCATATTGCCCTTATTTAAACCCTTTAAACTTTTGATGCGTGAATTTATTTTTTTCCCTCTCCGCCTTACTTAAAATGGCCCTCTTGCGTTCATTGGAGCGAAATCTCAAATGCTTTTTTAAGGGGTTCTCTCTCAAGCAAAGAGCTAAATGACAGATTTTTCGTTGGTGGGGAAAAAAATCCCTAAATTAAAAAAATTACGAAAAAATATCTACTTTTTTCAACCTTTTCCTTTCTTTAAGTGTTTGAAGAAAAGTGATTTGATAAAGACATGAAAAAATGTGCGAAAATTAAGTATAAAATGGAGGTCGTAGGGAAAAAATGTTAATTAAGTAGGGAAAGAAAAGGGGAGCTAAGTTACCTTAAAACTTATTTTTTAGTACTCTTCTGTGTTTTTAATCAAAGGTATTGAAATTCAGAGCGTGTGAAAATTTTCTTTTCACCAATGAATTTTTTTTCGTTCTTGAAGTGGATGGGAAAAAAATAAAAAAACTTCTTTTTACTTGTGACTATATATAGGCCTTATATTATATTCTATTCAAAACTTTCTGCGGAAATAAAACAGAAATGAAAAAAACGAACTCGAGTTATATGTTTTCTTCCGTAGCTTCAGATTTTACAAAAGAATACAAGTCTCCGGTACGAACACATTGTTTAACTTTTATTTTTCTATTTTTACGTGAGAAACTTGTAACTTCTCGTAGAAATAGAAGGGAAAAATTGAAAAAATTTCACAACGTTGTGCTTATAAAAAAAAGGGAAATTTTTTTTACGTCGTAAGAAAAGTTCTTAACAATGTTATGAGAATTTAGATTAATAATTAGTAAGTAATTAACATCAGTTCACGTGCTGTAGTCCCCCCTTCAGTGGTAGAGTGATTAGAATGCCAATTATGAATTAAGTCGCCTATCCGGTTAAGTGGTTAGCGACGCTGATTGCTGTGCCGTTGGGCCTGGGTTCGAATCCCGGAGAAGACATGGAGGTTTGTAAATGCATAGTGCCTTCGCGGCAGGGGGGTACTTTAAATAGCCGTCGAGCCGCAAGTCATCTCGTGAAGTTGGGGGAAGGGGAAAAGAGGTAGGAGGCCCCCTGGCCACCCCAGGGTGTTCTCCCTTAAAATTGAGGTGAAACCGAGTTAAATCGTTCTGTCACCTGTATGGTGCTCAAAGCTACAAATAACGATAGGCGTCGCTTAGCCCTTTGCCATGATGAATTTCGTGGACCTTGATCTAGCCTCTGCCGATCAGGTGGCATTAGTAACAACAGCATTATGAATTAAAAAGTATATGATCGTGTATGTACATGTATTTAAAAAGGGAGTAGTAGTTTTTTAAGCAGTAACGGATGCATGTAATCAAAAAGGATACTCAGTTTTTTTCAATTTATTATGGTAAGTAATACAACTCCCAGTTACATGTTAGTACAATTTAATCACACTTTTTATTGTAATTGCAATTTTTCAACGAAATTTTAACTAATTGTAAAAAGAATACATTAGTTACCAGTTCATCAACCGTAGTGACTGGCTTATGGTGACGAACAAGTCGCTCGGCAACCATGGACTAGACGTTTTCTATTAGTGAAAGATCTGGTGAAAGAGTAGGCGAGGGCAGCAGCCGAATATATTCTTTTCCGTATCAAGAAAGGTCCGCGCAATACCGGCAACATACGGTCTGCTGAAACGTAGGGTTTAACAAGGCTCGCGCGCGCGAATACAGGGTAAAGTCACGGATCGTAACACACCAGAAATGTAACCTGCACTGTTCAAAGTGCCGTCAATGCAAACAGGAGGTGACCGAGATATGTACCCAACAGCACCCCATACCATCACGCCAGGTAATAGGCCAGTATAAAGATGAATGGACGATGCGAATGTGAGTTTACCACGATGCCGTCAAACACGGATACGACCATCTTGATCACACCATTGAAGATGCTCCTGTGTCTGTGTTGCAGCGTCAAGGGAAACCACAGTCACGGCACCGAGATGATAATCCATGCTGATGCAAGAATCGTCGAACTGTTCGTGAAGATACTTGTTGTCTTGCAAACGAACCGAATCCTTGACTCAGGTGACATGGACGCACATTCCTCTAAGGCCATGCGTTTAACACGCCTATCTTCTCGGTTGCTAGTGATAGAGGACCGTTAAGATTTAGCACGGCGTTCCATATTACCGTCCTGAAGCCATCGATTCCGTATTCCACCAACAGTCATTGGATCTCGACCGACGAGAGCAGCAAGACTGTGGTACGATAAACCGCACATAATCCCGGTACTCTACAATTCAACCTTTATCAAAGTCAGAAACTTTTTGCTTTTTACATGAGACATCACAACAACTTTTCACCAGGTAACAACATTGAAATACAATTCATGTATGAGAAACTGGCTGAAAAATTTTCTCATTTAAGCACATTGTGGGTGTCACTACCGGCGCCAGATTTGTCTGACTGCGCTGTAAAGTTAATCATTTGCATATACAGCACCTACTTGTCATTTAAATTTTACGTCTGTGTCATGTCGTCTTTTTGGTGTATCAATTGTAATGGCCAGTAGTGTACATGATTTATATTATCGATTCACATTAACAACTAAATTCATATTAATCATGTATATCTTATCAGTACTGTTGCAATTCATGAAACTTGTTGTTATTTCTAAATTAATATGTAATACTCTCCAGAAGTTTTTTATAACGAAATTTTGAATAAAGCAATTATTTTCCTTTGGTTGTGTTTCAATTTTAATGGCCAGTAGCGTACTTCCCGAATGACATAAAACATGTGAGAAAACACTGTAGTACATTATTATTTTTGACAAAATAAATTAAAATAAGTCATAAAAATAAGAATACAGCCCGCAAATATTTTATCGTTAATGAAAATTTATTTGACAGTTCTTTCGCCCTTTCTGAGCGTGTCTGCTTACGTAATTGTGTTTGGTATGTTTTCTTAGTATATATATATATTGTCATTCTGTATAAAAATGCACGTAAGATTAAAGTTAAATAGATCATCTCCAATTTTAAAATGAGGAAAAATGTCTCCTTTACTCATGAAAGGGTTAAAAAACCACATCATGTAGTGAAACAAGTAATCAAAAAAATTTTTTTAAGTCAATTCCTACTCAAACAAAGAAAATTTTTATTTTAGCTACATTTTATTAAACAGTCGCAATTAATGTAAATATGTATATACATATGACAGAATCGCAACTTTAAGAGGTAATTAATTTTTATTAATTATCATTAAAGTATCGTATGGCCATCCAAAACAATCGTGTCTATAAAATTTCACTTCAACTGAATGCTTTAAAACGTGAGGGGGAAAAAAACCTTTTCAAGTTTTGACACAAGTCACCAAAAATGATGCCAACGTGGCTGTATTTGTAATTATTTAAATAATTAGTTTTAATCAACTAATTTTGATTAATTATAATTAAATTATTGTATTGCCCTCCAAAATTAATCATATATATATAATTTCAGTTCAATTGAGCGCTTTAAAACGTATTTTATTAAATATTGAAAATTCCAAGATAAATAAATATATATAGAGAGAGAGAATGTGAGCTATAATAGGAATTGAAAAATAGCCTTAAAAAGTTGGCACTTTTTTTATATATTTGTGTGTAAGAGTGAAGTTGCGTAGAAATAAAATGAAATATTAATTTGTTTGACACGAACAATTTAGGTAATATAATTATGTACCAAGCTAAATGAAGTGCAAACAAAGAAAGCTGTTGTCACGGAAGTAATTTGTACAACCGCACAGTCCAATTAGAATTTGTTTACCTTTCCTTTTGGTAGAGAACATGCCATCCGTGAGCAATTAGGATACAGAAGCCCATGCTGGGAAGATACAGCACTCTTTCTGCTATGACGAAGCCTACGGGATACAGAAGGTTGGATGCGGGTATGAAAGGGAACACACACAAGGATACACCCTGCAAAAAAAGGGAGAGAAACAAATTCTTCTTAATTAGAACAATCGAAATATCTTTAGATTAAGAGAACTGTTTCGAGTATGTTACAAATACTGATAAAAATACAGAGGGTCGTGTGGACTTGATGGAAATGGTTTTGTAATTTATTTTCTCGTTTGCATTTTGAGAAAAAATTATAACAATTTCAGAATAATCGTCTGCTAATGGTTTCTTTTGATTGGAATGTAAAAGAAAATATTTATTTTGAAAATGGTGCCTAAAATTGATAGATGAGTCGAAGGTATGTAATTGAGCTTTGCGAGAAGAAATATCCGAATTAACAAATTATAAAAAGCGGTATAAAAATCTCGGTTATTTCATTAAAAAAAAAGGAATTTATAATGTATTAAAATTTGGAATGAAAAAAAAAACCATCTAGCTATATATATAAAAGTAAAAATGAAAAAAACACACACATGACCATGAAACCTCATCCAAAGACTGTATGAACACGCGCAACTAACAGGAAAGTGAAATCTCTGATTCTAAAAGAAAATTTGCTGACTCAAAGGTTCGTTGCATCGAAAACTAGGAATGTCTTCCGGAACTGTAAGTAAAATCATTCATAAAGGTTTACAG
>BMAU01015953.1:0-125788 GCA_019973935.1 Trichonephila clavipes
CAGTTAGTCAGATCTCAGCTTTCATGCCATTGATACCTCTCTGCTAGAGAGAGACGATTGCATAGTGCGTGTGTTATTGCTTTTATTGAGTTATTATTTTGTGCTGAGTGTTTTACTATTGCTTTTTTGTTAGTGTATTACATCTGTGTTATCAGTATTTTCATCGATTGTACGTGACTTTCTCGAACTGTTCTACAATTTGTGGAGGACTGTTTTGGCCAAGAATAAAATTGTTTGGATTCCGCTCTTCGGCTTCAATCATTTCGAACGCCCGAAAACGCAACAATATCAACAAAAAAAATTATTCAATAATATGCTTTTACACAGCCATGATTTTGAACGTAGTCAGTTAACTTAAGTAGCATTACATGTAGCAGTTTGTACAGGATACCAATGGATATTGTTACATTACTTTGTTGTTTAGGTTTATTAAATACATAAATGGATTATCGTGTGTTTTTACCCTTTTGCAGCATTCTTTTTCGATTTAAATGTTAATTCAAAGTTAGCCTAACACAAGGTTTTAACTTACATAGAAAAGTACCTTGCTAAGTGGTCTGTAAATGTTGTCATTCCAAAATTTTTATAATAATTAGAGAGGTATTTATATTTCTCCGTTCTCATATTTTAATATGTCACATTACACAAAACATAGAACACAAAGTTAATTGAAATTTAACTATAGTTAATTGTCTAAAATAATATTATCTTAATATAAATGTTAATTCAAAGTTAGCCAAACACAGGTTTTAGCATACATATAAAAGTACCTTGTTGAATTTTAAGCTATCCTTCTTGAGTAAGAACCCAAGACTAATTTTTTTTAATCAAATAATATTTATAACTTATACATTAATATTAATTGAAACTATGTGGAGTTTATTATGAACGGGTTTGAATAAAAATGAATGAAAAAAAATCTTGCTATGCAATTTTTAAGCTTTACATTATAAAAGTTCAACGTAGAATGTTCTCCAGAAAAAAATAAGCTGACAAGGTTACCATTTTAGAAGTTAACTTAAGTTAAACTATAACTTACTATAATTGCACTAATGACACTTCACAATGATTGGCCAATTATCTAGAGCGGGAGTCTTAGCTCATTTTGAGAAGGTGTCCTAATTAGGCTGGCAAGGATTATGCGCATGATACAGATAAGGCGCTTAGGTATGGAAGAGAGGATTACTGCCATTTGCATTAAAATCCACGTTCAGTTTTTTTATCATGCTCCTGAAAACTGTCATTGAAAGTGTTATTAATCTCGGCAAAGATAAGCCGGAGTCAGATGTTTTTTTCATACGTAATGCTCGTAACAATTATTTAGGAAGCATTAGTTAACTAAATGCTTCAAAAATTTAGAACTCAGAATATATTAGAAATTTAAAAAATAAGTTTAAATTAATTGGAAAGTATTATTAATTATTTATTTTAACTTATTAATTTTGGAGACTAGCACAATAGATTTTAAAATCCCTCGATGAGTTTTCGATTAGAACCGGAGGAAAAAGGATTAGTATTACATGGAACAGTCAGAATATTAAATTTTAAAATTTTTAATAGATTTTCAGAAGAGCTTGATATTTTTATATGTCTTTTAACCTGGAAGCGGTTGCGCGGGGTACATAGTCACCCTAGATTCATGAAATCGTTTATTCTGGGAAAACTGTTTTTTACCAATAACCTTGACATGTCCTCCTATATGACAGTCTTAATGAAAACTAAAATGTATCTCCAACTTTTTTGGAAATGACAAACATTTTTCTTTACAATCTTAAGGTACTTGTTTTGACTGAGTTCCCCAGGAGACGACTTTTGTTCCAAAATTTTTTTCTATGAACATGCTACATTTCCCCCCTGTGAGCAAATTAGTGGTGTTGATTGCTGTGTTGTATGGCTTTCTATGGTTCATAAATGTAAATCAGCAGAATATAAAAAAAGAAATGGGAATCTATATATGATCTCTATTGAAAGAAGTTGAAATTGACCAAGCAAGGGAAGATCTGATGAAATAATAGATATTAATCATGATAGTGAAAGTAAATTTGATAAAAGCAATGAACACGAAACGTTGGAACTGATAGGAAAATTTTCAAATGCTAAGTAATGAACTCCATCAAGAAAAATGTAAATCCACAAGACACACACTTCGCTCTGTAAAAACACACACACACACACAAGCAAGAAAAAGTTCAACATGATATTTGTCGATCATCAAAGGGCAATAAAACTACAATAATTTGAACAAAATATGACAGTTTTGCCTGCAAATAACATTCCTGTAATGTTAGCGAAAAGTGTCCGTGACTTGTGTCCTTGTTGTTATTTAAAATTTTGTTGGATGGTAAATTAAGGTTCCCTTTTGATGAATATATACGGTTATAAGGGCCACTACTTAACAATTTTTTCGATATTTGCAATTGAAGATAAATTAAGTTCTGTAGCAAACGATTACACGTAATGAGTTTAGCGTAGCGGCAACGGATAGGTGTTCCTCGTCATTAGGGGAGTCGCGTTCAAGTCCGTGGAGGGTGAATAACTTTTTTTTATTTTATGTCTATTTTTACATGTAAAGATACATAATGGAGCTTAAATAAATTGGAAATGAAGTGTCTTTGATGTCTAGAAACCTTATAAGAGTTTTACTTGTCATTATCATTCCTATATAAGTACAGAATAATATTTATCATAAAACAATAAAAGTATTTTGCAAGAAGAACAGGATGAAAACTTTTTAACTGCTAGTTAATCCTGTCTGGAAACAATTATTCGGGAAAGGGAACAATAAATAAAAGATTTATTAAATTAACAGAATTAATATAAAAATATGACTAGCTTCTTACCTCTCATCGTTCGTACAATGGTGAAACTTGTCATAAATGTAAATGAAACATAGTTTCGAATAGAATCTCGAAGAGCGAATTATACGGCAACGGATAGGTGTTCCTCGTCGTTAGGAGTCGCGTTCAAGTCCGTGGAGGGTGAATAACCTTTTTTTATTTTATGTCTATTTTTACATGTAAAGAAACATAATGGAGCTTAAATAAATTGGAAATGAAGTGTCTTTGATGTCTAGAAACCTTATAAGAGTTTTACTTGTCATTATCATTCCTATATAAGTACAGAATAATATTTATCATAAAACAATAAAAGTATTTTGCAAGAAGAACAGGATGAAAACTCTTTAACTGCTTGTTAATCCTGTCTGGAAACAATTATTCGGGAAAGGGAACAATAAATAAAAGATTTATTAAATTAACAGAATTAATATAAAAATATGACTAGCTTCTTACCTCTCATCGTTCGTACAATGGTGAAACTTGTCCTAAATGTAAATGAAACATAGTTTCGAATAGAATCTCGGGCATCGAATTAGTGCTGTATTACCCATAACGTGTAATCGTTTGCTACAAATCTAAACTTAACGAGCGAATTATATCTTCAATAGTAAATATCTAAAAAATTATTGAGTAGTGGCTCCTTTATCTTCATCAACAGGGAAACTAAATCTACTATCCTACAAAATTTGAACAAAATCCGTGACCCCAAGACCTTGCACTCTCCTTGTTAGCTGCTCGTGCGCGACCTGATATTTCGTATGGTGTAAATCTTTTTTCCCAGCTTCAGAGCGATTCTGGTCTTCAACACTGAACCGGATTATTAAAGCTCTTGGGCTGCGTTTATGCAACAAAGGGTCATCAACTCGACCTCACCAGCAAGAATCGCTTGATATCTATTACTAATGAAAATATAGTTTCTCAGCCTTTAAAATTATAATAATAAAAACAGCATGATTTAGATTTAGACTAAGACGCATATGTTATGAAAGAAGGGTTATATATTTTACAGTTGAGAGATTAGTACTTTTAAGGGAGTTTATGCAGCAAATGAGACTATTTTCCTTTTGTTGAATGTAATTTTTAAGTACATTTGAGCAAACTCTTGTTCAACACTATTTTAATCTTATTTAATGTTCAACAGAAAATAATAATTTCGTAAATAATTTTTTGTTATAATTAAAAAACAATTTCCTTTTCTAAATTCCATATAAATTTTATTCCGACGTATTAATTTGTTTTATATTCTCCTTTTCCTATTTTGTCATCAACACTTTTTTGAATCTGTTGATAACTTTTCGGTTGGATTCTAGCAGAGCCCACACACTTGGCGCGAATTATTTTGATTGGCAATAATTGCGCTATCTTTGCAACCCTACTTTGAAACACTAGATATGGTAAACCAAACTATTTCTGGAATTTTCGTATTTTGCCATTTTGTCGTTGGGCACCGGGCTGAAAGTATGACTGCGTGTGTGAGTATAGCTTAGAATTTTTTTACTTTGTTGCGAAAGGTAAGAAAGAAATGATTGAAGGAAGGATTGATTGCTTCAAATTATGAATGTCCTAAATGTAATGAGCGAATGGAATTATGCGAACGAAAGAGTGTTATTTTGGATGGATTAGAATGGAGATGTCGAAAAAAAGTTTGAATGCGCATGATGTTTGCAGAAATACAAGAAAGAATTCGTGGTTTTCCGATAGTAATATATTTGATTGATTTCTGTGTTGTTTACATGTACTTTCATTACACATCCCCTTGTTCCGCTATATTCACTTGCCGTTAATGTTGGTTTGTCGCCAAGAGTGTGGGCTTTCCTAGGATTTTACCAACTTTTAACGTTATTCATAAGTAAAAAAGAAAGTTTTGACTTTTAATAAGATTCTTCTAATGTGAAAGACCAAGAATTCGGATAACAAGGATAGCCCAGAAAGGAAAAAACGTCCTGTCAATAACTTTGAGTAAAAGTGCGGCAGGAACTAGAGTATTGCATTGATGTATGTCATGTGACCAATGTTTAATGCATGGAATAATTGCAAAATATGTAAGTAAAACTTGAATTGTTTCTATATTCTTTTAAAGGTTCCATTTTCTCCGTATTCGCCTTAATAATTTTACTGTACCGCTTCGAAACTTGGAGGAAACTAAGAATAACCCTGTGTATATTTTTGATTTTTATTATTCAAAGATTAAATGAACTATAGTTGAATATTAAATCCGATATGTATTAAGTAAATACAGGGTATCCGGGCTTAAGGTATCCAAAAGTAATGGCGCATTATTACGGAACTACTTATCAGAATGTAATAAAGTGTTCATCCATGGATTGGAAAACTCTCTGAGATTTTTGGGGTCTAGTCCCATCGGCCGCACGTACGCGCATTATTTGGCAATCGCAGACGATAAACTTTTCACACTGACTTCATGAGTAAAGATGTGGACGCCACAGCAAAAGGTGCAGTGCGTACTTTGGTTAACGGAATTTAAATCAGTCACGCGTGTACAACGACGTTTTCGAACAGAATGGAATGTCGTTACTGGCTTGCCTTATAGACTTATCAGGACTCCTACAAAATGAATGACGCACACGAGATCAGCAGTCTTCTATCACGAAAACTTAAGGATACTTGCCAGTTTTTGAGATACCAAAGTTCCCGTCTCCTTTATAGTTCTTTCCCATTGGTGGATCGACTTTAATCCAATCCATGGATGAACAGTTTAATACATTCTGATGGGTAGTTCCGCAATAATAAGCCATTACGTTTGGATACTTTAAGCCTGGGACTTATACTACATTTCTCATTACCAACAATGTATAATCGCCAGAACGTAAATACGAGTAATTTTTAACATTAAAATTTTTCCTGACGTATAATTAAAAATTGCATCAATTAAATTTTTGTTTTTCGCCTTTTCTTTCTCATTATCTCACTATAACTTGAAATAAATAACTTTTTCTAGAATCCCGCAAGTATCTTACTGCGATGCTTTATTTTATTTATGGTTACGTAACCATTACACTGTCTTTAACAAACTTCATTTTTTTTTTTACATTTTTTTTTCTTTTTAGAGATTATTGTTTTGTGGACCAAAAAATGGAACTCATGAGTTTATTTCCCGAGGGAGTTCGCGAACTTCCTCTTTCGGAGCTTTGGAAAAGAATGATAAAATTGTTCCCTGATCTTGACTGTGAAAAAAGAATATAGTTTTCATTTTTTTTTATATTCAAGTTTTCATTTTTTTGTCTGTGTTTCGTATAACTGTAACCTTACCGAGAAAAAGAAAAATCAAACTCTTTCGGATGTGTTATTCCGGATGTCATAACCTGATATTGACATTCTTTTCTACTTGAAAAAAAGAATTTTGGTATTATTTATTTATTTATTTTTTGCTTTTGAGAATATTAACCTTTACACAGAGAAGACATTTTTTTTTTGTATAATACCGAAAGAAAAATGTCGTGGTGAGGATTCTTGGTAAAATGCTCTACCGTATTTGTCGTAAAGATAATAAAATCCAACACAAACTAGTTTTTAGCTATAATAATGAAAATCATTAAAAAGTCAGATTCTTATGCTACGTCGTATTTTAAAGTTCGAAAACAAATACGCGGGAATGGAAAAGTTGTTTTGAAAATAATAGGATATCTCCGTAGGCAGTTATTAAAATTCTGCATGTT
Organism: Trichonephila clavipes; assembly: GCA_019973935.1. Taxonomy (NCBI): domain Eukaryota; kingdom Metazoa; phylum Arthropoda; class Arachnida; order Araneae; family Nephilidae; genus Trichonephila; species Trichonephila clavipes. Next base: position 6,515 of record BMAU01015953.1, read on the forward strand.
GTAAAGTTTAATAACGTATTTCTTGAATGAAGTTTCATTAGACGTATTTTTTTCAGACCTTTTCACTTGAGAACGCACTTTTTCTTTTTGTTTCTTTGAACACATATGTGACCAGCTTTATTATTATTATTATTTTCATATTTTTTTTATTGACTCTTGCGAATAAAATTTAAATTGTAATATTCATTGCTTTTAAAAATACAATTCCTATCTTTTCGCGAAATATTCGTTATTTCATAAATGAAGTGAAATAAATTTCAAGCAGCTTTTTCTTCAAAAAAGACAATCTTTTGTGACTTAAATAATAAAAAAAAATTTTGGAGAAAAAATATTTATTTATTTTTTAAAAAATAAGATAAGTTTTCAATTGAAAAAAAAGGAAGTTTTTTTTAATTAGTTTTTACTTTTGCTGTGGCGATTCGTTTGGGAAACGAGAAGCGTTTTTGAAATTTTTCGTTGACTATTCGAGTTTGATAATTTATTTCATGAATATTTATTCGAAAGCGTTTGTATTATTAGAATATTGTTTTGTTTTTAATATTACATTTTTAGAAAAGACTGGAATTTAATGAATATATTATTGAGCATAACAATTTTAAATTTTTGATTAAAATAATAAGAAAAAACAATAAGTATTTCACAGAAGTTTGTTTTGGAAAAGAATCACTTAACACAACAATAAATAGCCAATTTGTATAATTTGATACATAGAGAATTATAATATACTAAAAATATTTTATTATAACTATACAGGAGCTCTATATATGCTTCAAAAATAAAAATAAGCATTTCTATACCCCTGAAAACTTACAGTGCCCATAATTTATCAGACAACATTAAAATTGATTAACTTTTCGAAAACATGAAAAAAATGGATAATATTGAAAATTTATTAAAAAACGTATTTCTGATTTTTTTAAAAAAATTACTTAAGTTTTAATTCTTAAGCATCGATTTAATTTTTTAGATGAAAGAGTGGAAAAAAATTAAGTCATCTCTTATTAATGAGACAAAATTGAAAAAAAAAGTTTTTTGTACACCAAATATTCCTTCTTTGGGGTATTTAAAATAATATTAAGCTTTAATAAATTATTTTCTTTCAAAAAAACCCCAAGAAAATATGTTTCTTTATTAACAAGAAACAAAATTCATATTGTTTTTTTGTTATTAATCTTTTTTAACATATTAAGAAACACTTTTTTCAGTAAAAACTGCTTAGTTATGATTTTTTTTTCGTTTTTTTTTATGAATATCGTAATAACCTAAAGTTGATTTAAAATCCAACTACATTAAAATTAAAATCATTATGCTTGTATTTACATTAACCCTATATAATACTTTAAGAATGCTTAAAAAATCATAATCTACTGCAAACAATTCAACAAACTCCTACACATTTCATGCATATGTTTTATTTTAGTATACTGTTACATATATACACATATTTCACGTGTGCACATGTGCGCTTTGTGTATTACACATATTTCATGTTGGTTTCATGAATGACATTTGATATTCGCTTTGCGTATTACATATTTCACTCTAATTTCATGTATGACAATTCATGTTAGCTTAGTGTATTACGTATTTCATGTTATTGTTATGTATGCTAATTCGTGTTAGCTTAGTGTATTACATATTTCATGTTAGTTTCATGTATGGCAGTTCATGTTAGCTTAGTGTATTACATGTTTCATGTTAGTTTCATGTATGACAATTCATGTTAACTTGGTGTATTAAGTATTTCATGTTTGTTTTGTGTATCAAAAATTTTCTGTTCGCTCGGCGTATTACGTGTTTCTCGTCAGTTACATAAAAGACCGTGACATACATTACGTGTTTGATCGCTTAGCATCTTAAAATAGATACAGGAATCGAAATGCATTCTGGGATAGAAAAAATTGTTCTGATATAATAAGAATTCGTATGATTATGAAGCGTATTCACATTACTAAACTATGTAATCGAAACTTTCAAATATTTTATGATTAGTACGATTCACACTTTAACAAGTAAAGCTAACAATATTATAGTATGATATGAAGTACGGGGCATATTTTATACCTGAAGAAACAGATTGATTTAAGCAAAAATGATTAGTGTAACAAAGAAATATTTTTCTTAGGGTTAGAGTGAATTAGAACCTATATTAATATAGGAAAGAGTCTGCGTGTTTGGGCGGCGTTGCGCAAAAATGAAAATGCCCAGATACACGAAATTGGGTACGTTGAAATAATAAATGGTGGGTGATGAAGTGTAAGCGAATTTTTTGAAATTCATTTTAGTTACTTTAATAGTCAATACTAAAATGATTTTTGGTTTATTTTGAAGCTTTGCTCTCGAATTAAGCGTAGCAGAATCACGATTCTTGCTTTACCTTAGATTTTCAAACTTTTTTTAAACTTATTTTTTGGCGCGTGTAAGTTATTTTGGTAATCTTGGTTAATTTGTGAAAAAAGCGCGAAAAAGAGTCATTTTCTTATTTTTTATATTTTTAATTCATTCTATCCAGAAATCTATTAATTCAAGTGATGTAGTATTCATATGTTAATGGAATGAGCATTTCACACATTTTTAAATAGAAAAGAGCATAAATATCAATCAGTGGATTTTAAACAAATTTTTAACCACCCAATCAGCGAGTGAGTTTTCCTCTTTTTCCAATCCGCGAAGAAAAGTTACCACTTCACTGCGCATGGCTCAGGAGAATATGTCAGAGGACGACAAGGTTTATCTCTGCTTCTAGTTTCATAAGATATTTTGGAGATTTCTTTTAGTTTTTTAAAAATCTTATGCATGCTAACTGGATTAGCGAGTTTAATTTTATAAATTCACCCATGCGAAGAACGGTCATTCCATTTAGTGTGAAATAAAAGTTAGAGCATTTTTTCAATCTGAAAGAATATGTCAAGTTTATGTCCTATTTTTTTAAACATAAAGCCGACACTGTGTCTTAAGCAAAATAAAATTTAAAACTGAATCATTTCTGCTTGTTTCATTTATTCGACGGAGCTCTTAAATTTTTATAAAAGAAGTTAATTGTAATTGACGTTAAAATAAAAGATTTACTAAGAAGTTCCTCCTTAATAACGGAAAAACATTCGAAGAAGATAGTTTAATGAGGTAGTAAAAGCACTTGTATGTGTATAGAAGAGAAAACCCCCCATTTATTCATAATGACCGTCTAGATATTAATTTCAGTGATTTTATTTTTAAATTCTTAAATATTACAATTTAAGTTTTTGTTAGAAAATATTGCAAATAAGTATCTATAAATTATATATTCAGTTGCGTGGGCGTTTTATTCTACAAATATAACAATGATAATTAAGATTAAAAAATGAACTGCAAATATAATACACTTTAATTTGCACATCCATAAAAAAATTTGATTTTTTTTTCTGCAGTCATTAAAAGATATTAATCCGTATTAAAACTATTTATAAACATATTTTTGTACAATAATTGAGAACAAATGTTTCGAGATTATAAGCGAATTTTCATTCAGTAATGAACAAAATTAACAAGATGTTTTTGGCAGCATTAATAGGTAGCGATAAACTCCAAAAGTTTTGCTGTTTGTATTAGCATGCGGCAAGTAGTAATTTTGTAAAGCACAAGCTTTCGCGCAACGGTATACATTGTTGTTGGGAGTTTTTCTTTTGGTTTACCAACGCTTAAGACCAAAAAATCAGTAATATAAATTTAAAAATCTGTGAGAACCCCCCTGGGTTCCACCCTGTATACTAAGATTAACTTGAGGCAAAGAATGACCAGACGCCATTTGTATAATAACAAATTATATTTATTCAATAGATTCAATTAGAAACCTTCTAATTACAAATATTAAATAATATATGTCTAAGTCAAAGGGATTTACCTTTACTATTAAATTGAATTACAAAATATGGTATTAATCTACTACTACTCTCAATATCGAACGGGTTTACCGGAATAAGAGGACCGAGAAATATACGCAACTAGAATTATTAACCTTCATTAAATTTTCGCTAACTTTATCACATAATAATCTTGTGGTCAGAGAATAATATATCACCTGGAGTTATAATATATCACCTGGCTGTAATGTCGTTCTCCCCAGATAGATCAATCCTTCTAATGATACTTCGCTGAATAATAACTAATCACGCAGTCCACTTGAATCCTCTTAACTTCGTCACTACTGCTCTTGGCTCAATCGCCTTCTATCTGCTAAATTACAGCGCTCTCCTTAAATACCTTAATTCATTTACATATTCCATTTTCTTCTTTTAGAGCTGATTGGAAATATACGCGAATTTACAATCCTCAAAGACGCCTAAGAGTATTAGTGGAAAAGTGCTGAATAGATTTGTCACAAATCTGATTTCTAGGTTATGAAATTTGGGTTGGTTTCTGATTAACGGGTTTCCCCAAAACTGGTTTTTCAATCAATCAATAAAAATTAATTACTTCAATATTAAAAAAAAATTGTTTAATTTCACTACACTCGTGGTGATTTTATTTTGTTTCATGCTTAAATATAAATAATTCAAAACTTAGAAATATTGCATTTTGTATATAAATTTCATTTCAATCCTTTAAAAGATATATGATAAATTTTCTTTAAACAGTAAAGCATTCTATTTACGAATGTTATATTTTAGAACACCGTTAGAAATTAATTAATTGAGTTTTAAAAACCAAAGAACAGTTAATTTTAAGAATGCTATACATTCCACGAGGAATTTCATCTAAATTAATAAATGAGTTTGTGTTAATTTTAAGATAGATAGAGAGAGCGAGAGAGTGTGTTTTAATATAATATCAGCTTTGAATTTGCAAATAAATGATTATTAAATAATCGTATCAATAATTTTTGTCAATAACTATAAATTAATTAGGAAATTTATTTAAAGAATTTAACTTACCAACACAAGTCGTTTGGATGTTTTGAAATCAGACTTGTAGATCTTCCACATTAAAATACTTATCACAGCGTAGAATAGTACGAGGGATATCAATCGTAAATCGAAGTATGACGTAACAAGTGGAACAGTCCCCATAGTCCAATCACAACACAAATCTGATGGGAATAGGAGGAGCCAAGCATTAAGTGAGACTAAGTAATTATGAGTCAAATGGCGAGTCGGCCAACTTTCTGTTGAAGCTGGGTTATCAAATCTATAAGGAAAAAAAGGTAACATTTACTAAATGTTTAACTAATAAATTTTTCAAATATCGGTATTTACGTATTATACTGTCGTCCTATCAAAATCCGTCGCCAAACGCCTCGATGTACAGTCAATAGTAGGAATACGTTCCCTCATGTATTCGAACTCAGTAATAATAACGATGGCAGCAATTGGCGATTTTTTTTGCATTGGTGACCTCTTTTGATTCAATGAAATTGGTCAACGATATAATACGCAAGTGCAGATATATTGTTGAGTAATATTACGGCTAAATATTTTGATTAAAGTATAAGTATTCATATATGAACAATAAACGAAAACAAAAAGTTATCATACGTTCTTCATTTTCCTTAGTTTTTAGCTGAATAAAGACCACCAATGTGACTGTCATCCTGTTTTACACGTAAAGATGCGTTGAATGCTAGAATTAAAACTATTGTTCAAGTAGCTCAAGATATTTCATAAATTCTTTATGTGAAGATATAGTTTATTTTAATGATCTGTTACATTTTGAAATGCATAACTTATAGCTCTAATTATAAGTTTATCTTGTTATTTCAACATGCATTTTCCAGACAAACAGAGGTCCTGTGGTAATTGAATGATCATGGTTGCAAACTCATGGCTGCTGCTGTTGTGTCACAGGTTCGAAACCTAATGCCACGGAGACCCACTGCGTAGGGAAGCTGATCCCATCGACGTGGTATGGAAGTTAGAAGAGGGGGTGCCATATCATGTGTCGTCATTTGAAGGTGGCTCAAAATTACAATGTTTGTCACCAATAGCCCTCGTGTTGCTTCATTTTGTACGATAGGTAAAAACAAATCAAATTCAGACAGACAAAATAACAAAACATAATGCTGAAGAAACTGTGTTTTTGTGCCAATTAAATTCATGAAGTATAGTCCTTAGAAACGTCAATAGGATGAAAAAAAGAGTGATTTGGAATAAAGGGCAACTTTTGCCAGCAATCAATTATAAAAAAATCAACTTTTTTTTGTAAGTTAGAAATCCAATTATTTTAAAAAAAAACATTTCCATAATATTCCTAAATTTAACAATATGTTGTTTCCTATAATTCCTAAAACTTTCAAAAGCTTTTTTTAATTAAAAACTTTCCAACATCTGTTTTGTGCTGCCCCAAAATTAATCAAATCGTTTTTTCACAGCAATCCTTTCGAGTTCCTTAAAAACTACGACGCACAGCATCTTCGGTAATACCATCAACAAAATTGTTTTATTAAGCGAAACACATCGGAAAAACAGTAACATCAACAAAAATCAGCCTTTTGTTGCCATATCTAGTTAGCTTATTACATTAAGTTTCCGTCCCAGGTATTTCCAGAGTATGATTGCAATAATACCACGTTGTCCAAACGCCGCCGTCTTTCCTTAAGGTTTACTAATGCGAAAAAAGAAAATGTTTAACGAGATCTGAAACACACCACTTTCTTTCACTTCCCGTCTCAAGAAAGAGGATCAGTTGTGTAAGCTTCCGTATAACAATATAAAATAAACGTCAGTCGGAAACAAAATAAATCTTGGTCCCAACAATTCATATCTGAGGATTCGCGGTCTCGGTGCCATTTCCAACCCTCTGTAATCTTTTTCTGATGAAAGAAATCGCTTTAAGCTCCACTGGATTTATTCTTGAATGTCATCAAGTTCCAGAAGAAGGACCAGGAAAGTTTTCGGAACAACTTTTAAGGCAACTCCAGTGCTTAAGCGATCGCTTAACTTGCATTTCTTTACATAGAAATTCGATTAATCTTTTTTTATCGGGACAAAGTAACATGCGGTTGTTGAAAGGTGGTATTCTTTTTTTAGGCTTAAGGGCTGATTTAAGCCTAACTAGAATACACGTACATAAGTAGTCTTCGGCAGTTCAATTTCCATTTAAAGTTCATGGTTTAAAGTTATTCACGAGTTATTCATCAATCTTTAAATGACGACAATATATCGCTTTTTTAGTATTATTTAAATGATTTTCTTACGATTGGTGGATGTAATAAAATATTGAATAACTGATTTGAAAAGAAGATATTCGCCTCACAAAGTAACATGCGGTTGTTGAAAGGTGATATTCTTTTTTTAGGCTTAAGGGCTAACGTAAGCCTTACTAGAATATATACATAAGCAGCCTTAGGCAGTTCAATTTCCATTTAAAGTTCATGGTTTAAAGTTATTCGCGAGTTATTCATCAATCTTTAAATGACGACAATATTTCGCTTTTTTATTCCTTAGTATTATTTAAATGATTTTTTATGATTGTTGGATGTAATAAAATATTGACTAACTGATTTAAGAAGATATTCGCCTTTTAATCGTTTTAACGTGTCCTTTCTTAATGTTTGTTTATTTAAGCAAATGCAAGAAACTTGTTTTTTTTATAAAAGATAGTTTAATACTTGAATGGTTTTTTCGTTTACATGAAACCGAAACACAATATTGAGTAATGAGAAAAAAGTTTGAAAACTTTAGAGATTTTATAAGTTGTATAAGGACGAGTAATTACTAATACTCAAACAATAAAATTTGAAATCTGTATAGTATGTTGATTCATTTTTGACAAAAATCGACGCCAAAATTTAGAAATTAATCTTCATATAATAGAAAATTCAGTGACTAAAGTTAAAATTTCTTCGTAAATACTATACAATTTTTTTCTCAAACTCCAGTTACAGTTCAACCAACAAATGGAGTAATCAGGAGCCTTGGATTATTAAGCAAAATTTTGCCTCAAGTTACTTTTGTATTGTGCAATGGAAATTAGATGAGTAGTAACCGACTCAGATTTCAACCATTTTACCCTGTCTCAAAGCTGGAGTATATCTTTAAAAGCTATGCATATTTGAAGTGATCGTACAGCTAGTGGAAGTGACTTACACTATAAAAGTGATGCCCCTAGAAAACTCTAGAAATTTCTAGAATGATTACTTTTGACAAGAAAATTTCAGAAGCTCCTAGAAGGGACTTCCCAGAGTATATAAGGAAGAAACAACGTTGGAGTGAAGTATTTAACAGTGACTGTGTATTTCATGCGTCTTATGTGAAAGTGTGATTAGGAAATTGAAATACTGCGTTCAATATTTGTTTCAATGTTAGTGTAGATTTTTAATTGTGCAACTTATTTATTTTGTTAGAAGAGGAATCTATATAAACTTCAATAAAATTCTAGAATGAAATATTCCGAAAGAATCTGCCTGTTAATTGCGTAGATTTTTTTCTGCTTTTGAAAGACGATCAACCCCGAAACAATATATTATAATCCAGTGTTTCTCAAACTTTCAACATTTGCGACTTAATTTTAAATCATAATTTTCATCGCACCCCCATCTCTATACAATAACAATATATTGAATGCAATAATAATGTACTTTAAGCACTGAGAACTATATTTGGGCCTGTTAAAGATCAAGGATGTTGGCGTACTAGATATAATTTCGAGCTATATAGGCTTTACAAAGAACCTCAAGTTACTCAAGCCATCCGAAGTAACAGATTGAGATAGCTCGGCCACATCTGGAGAAGCCCTGAAAACAACCAGACCAGAGCTTACACTTTTAAGAATCCTATGGGATCTCGAACAAGAGGAAGACCACCAACTAGGTGGATATAGATGATGTTGAAAATGACTTAAAAACTCTAAATATTAAAAACTGGCAGAGAGTTGCTGCGTATCGTTGGAATTGGAGGAAGCGAGCTGTGGAGGCAGCCAAGACCTGTAACCGGTTGTTACGCTTATAAAGAAGAATAATAATGTACTTTGACACTATAGCTACCATACGACTTTAATTATAAACTAGAGAAGTATAAAAGATAAGTATTAAATTTTATGTACGTTATTTTTAAGTAATATATGAAATGATGTGAAAATGCTTCAAATTTTGCATTTTTTATTTTACTTTCAAAAAATAGAGGGCAGTTACAGTTTTACAATTTAAGCTATAAGTAAAAACAGTTGTATAAGTTGCACTAAGGGGGTTGGTTCTCCATGAGATGGACACACAGGGGTACCCCCAAGTTATCTCTAATATTGTGACGACGTGGACTGGTAGCGTGATGTTGAACTCACAGCAAATTGTAGAAACAAAAGAAAATTTTATTTTCTCAACAAAATAATTAAAAATAATGCAATATGGTAATGTCTCTTTGGGCCAAGCCAGTGCGTTCAGTCTCTTAGATATTGGAGTTCATTCTCTACACCTCACTGCTTTGTCCGAATGACACTTCCCCAGATCTCTATGAAGTTGGTGGATAATTTCTACAACGCCATCGGCGTTCATTTTCTTTTCTTTCTCCATACTCCAGGAAAATCCGCTTTGGACTTGAATCCCTTCGCTGCTATCTGCTCTCTGATCTCCGCTCTCTGGTCTCTATTTCCGGTCTCTGCTTCCCTATCTCTCCAAAAAATGACCCTTTTAAACCTCAGGGGCGGGTCCACTACACGCCCCTCGTTATTTTTCATTGGCTGTCCCACTAAAGTCTGCACACGGCCCTCGGACTCATTAGCGTCCTATTCCCGCGGACCTAACAATAGCACTCTCTGGTCCGTCTTAAATGATCCGTAGTTCCCTTGAATGGCCAGTAGTTCGTCTGTACATCTGGACACTTATCCATTACTCTACTATTATTTTCTTAAAGTCATTTTCCCGTTATTCGCCTAGGTGTCAGTGTTCTCGATCAGACAGGTTTCGTCAATTGTCATACGGTGGGGCACTTCCGTGTCCATTATGACTTCCAGTCAGAGTGTCGTGGCAGATCCGAGGCCAAGCAATAGACAATGACCCCAAAGCCCCTTGCACTGTCTCCGAGACACCACACCTGCTCTAAGCTATAAAACTTGACAGGAATGGTCGTGTCAAAGTGCAGTCGTTACAATATTCAGTCCTTCTTTTCACAATGTTTTTTTAATTAGCTTAAAAATAAAAAGTCTGTGCAATTTACTTTATTTACTTCAAATGAAATAGAAATATTCGAAGTTCCATACATAAATTGCGACAAATTATAGAATGACAATATGTAAAATGACAAACCTGCTTCGAAAATAAAAAGTAATTCTGATACTGATATTCTTAAAGAAAAGTTATTTATCCACTTTTTTTGTTAGTTTGTTAGCAGGAAATTAAGAAAAATAGTAATATTGTCATATTATCAAGATTTCTATGAATACATTCTTAGAAAAACTTTAGCTTTATATACATCATAACTTGTTATAAAATCTCAAATAAATTTTATTTCTTCTAGATGTAATAATGTTGCTTTTTTAGTGGGGGAGGGTTGGGGTATTGGAATTTCAGATATATATAATTGTTTTCAAACAATTTTTAAACCATGGTTGTAGTTCTTATTAAAGTTTTCTTTTTTGCTGATGAAAATTATTTTCTAAAAAAAATAACATCAAATAAATACGATCAAAAAGTATAATACACGATTACTATTAAAGCTTATTGTATTGATGATTAAATAAAAATGAAAAATATTTTAAGCTATAAAAATAACATTATGAGCTGAAGAAAAAAAATAAACTTTATTTGTTTAATCTTTTTCAACGTATATTTTCTGATATATATATATATATATATATATATATATATATATATATATATATATTTATCATCAAACGATAGCGTTTTCCATAAATATAAAAAATTTTCTTTGTATAATCCTTTTAGATTTCATTTTTAAAACAATTTCGAAGCCTTTCGTTTCGTGTATTTCTTTTGAAATTTTCAAATAGAAAAGGCTAGACGTTTGTTTTTGACAGATCTCTTTTTTAATAGAATGTATTATTTTGGAAAAAGAAGTATATTTTTGAAAGGCAATAAAATGATTTAGACTGACTCATGAAAGCTATTAATTTCCAAGTCTTTTTTTAAAATAAACGAATGCTTTAATATTAAAAAATAATGCGATTAATTGCACATTATTAAAAGGAATAATGCATACATTTTTTAAATATTTTTTATAGTGAAAATTAAATTAATAGTGGAAGAATTTTTAAAAAAGTAAATTAATACTTCGACTAAAAAACAATGCTAGTATTAATTTTAAAAGAGTTCATGTGTTTAATGAAAAAAGGAAAATTGGTTAAGTCAGTTGATTAATTGATTGTATTTATTAAAGTTGCATTTTTGAAACAACACTTGGGCTATTGGTGACGGATCTCACTATTTCGAACTTTAGTCAAGAGATGAGGTGGAACCTATAAGAGAGAGAGGGAGAGACAGAGAGGTAGAGAAAGGGAGAAGAGAGAGATAGCTAATACCTTACTTTCTAAACCTTCCCACCACACGAAGACATAACATGAGTAAAAAAAAATAAAAAGTCGAAAAGTCACATAATGTACAAAAGAAATGCATCACTTGAAAGAGTTCCCTGCAAAGTACGGTTAGTTAGATAGGCTGAAGATTGGATAATGATATCTAATTATTTTAAACAGAAAAATAAAATGCAGTTAATAGAAAACTTGCACTTAAGGTTTCCCAAAATATTTCTTCAATTACGACTATTATAGTTCACTGTCTTCCTATATATATATATATATATATATATATATATATATATATATATATATATATATGTGTGTGTGTGTGTGTGTGTGTGTGTGTGTGTGTCTGTGTGTGTGTTCAATTTTTTAATCGCTAATAAAATACTCGTGCAACGTCGGTCCATGTAGCTAGTATTCTATTTATATCTTGTTCGAATTTTCAATCGTCAATAAAATACTTTCTATTTATCCATTTATGTTTAAATACATTTTTTAAAACTTGTAGTGCATGATACTTGATGTTAATGCGGTTTTTTCAAATATTAATTCAATAGTTAATTAATGCATAAATGGTAACAAAAATAATAGTCCAACACCATATATAAAAAGGAAAATCACCGTTGTGTTCTTGTAGAGTAATGTAGAGTAATAGTTAGCGCGTGATACTTTTGGTCCAAAGGTTATGGGTTCGAGTCCGACCCGTGATGACCTATAATTCCTGAAGGTGTGATTTATGAAAGAATAAAAAGTAACAAAAAAAACAAAGGTAATAGTCCAACACCCTATGTAGAAAGGAAAATCCATTTCTTTTTTGCCACTTAAGGTATCCGACTAGGTTCAGAACCGTGATTTTGCAAAAGCGTATAATTGGACAATATTTACGATATTTAGTGTCACTTATATTAGAAAACGTAAATAAAATTACCTTAAGAATATTATTACAGTAAAAAAATTATTCAAATACAATATTTTAGCAAAAAAAAAAACAAAAAAGCCAGAGAATGACCCATTTTTAAAACATTTTTTTATGAAAAAAATGCTTTTATTATAATAATATTTTGTCTGTATATAGCTCAGACCTCTGTGCAGAGGCCGAACTAGAATTTTTGAAATATATAACTTAGAAGTGGATTTATCCATATTTTACTACAACAGAAGGGTGAAATCTTATGAAAAAAACATCGATAATCATTTTAATTGGTGGTAACTCTGAAAATAATGTGAATTTTTCAAACGTCCTAGTTCAGACTCTCTGGAGAAGTCTTTAATTTATATAAGCAAAATATTATTATTATAGAAGCATTTTTTATAAAAGGAGAACGTTTTGAAAAAACGTTATTCTAAGTTAAATTTGCCAAAATATTGTATTTGAATAATTTTTTTTGTCATAATGTCCTTAAAACAATTTTGTATGAGTATTCTAATCTAGGTGACACTAAATATCATGAAAATTATCCATTTATGCGTTTTTTTAAAGTCACGGTTCCGAAAGTAGTCCGATACCTTACTATATTGTGATTCTGTTATAAATAAATACATATTTATATTTATTGTATTTATGTAATAAAAAGTAACTAAAATAAAGTTTTTCTCTATTGACCTAAGTAGGAATTGACTTTGAATTTTTTTTTACATTACTTGTTAGATTATTCTCATCTTTCAATCAGATTTCCGAAGTCATCAGTGATTTTGTGAATTGAATGGGAAAAAAAATGTTTAGATGTAAAACAACAACAACAGAAACCCAAAATATAGGTTTTGTTAAAGTTTGATTCTATTTTAATGTACTTCGCACAGTGAAGCAACTAGAAGGGTATTGGAGTCGGATCTCGTAATTTTGAGCAATGGTCAAATGACAAGGATGACACCTCGGCTGACACTTTCTCCTGATTTCCACATCACGCCAATGCGAGGAGTTTGAGCCTCGACTAATGAACAACCCTTTTACACAGTGGTTCTTCAGTGGCTCTAGGTTTTGAACCCATGACTCTACAAATTCGACCACTAATTCGCGACCCTGACCACCAGCTACTGCAACCGTATTTTTTGCGCCTGATATTAATTTTATTATTACGATAAGAAATTTTTAAAGTTTTTGGCTTACGATTGTCCACTGACATCGAGTTATTTGCAAGAATTTAAATAATTTTTAAATTAAAGCTACAGTGAAAATCGTTTAAGAGCTAGCTCATAGGACTCTTAAATTGCAAATTTTTCAATTTTTTGAAAAATATATATATTATAGCCTGAATATTTTTGAGCATTTTGGCTCAGAAATTGTGTCGATACTATGAAAATTTCCGAAGTTATTGAGAAATAAGTAGTGAATCTTAAACGAAAACCCTATCTCTATCTTATCTTTAACTTCATTTTTCTCAAAACAAAAAGTTTTAGCTCCCGCACAGGATTTCTCAGAAACTATTTATGGTATCAATTTAAAATTTTATACACGTGTTCAAAATAAGACTCTTCATAACTTATACATCAATTTTCAAAAGAAAAATTAATAGAATATTTTTTCATTTGAATTTTAATTCATTTTTTTCTTAAAATTTTCGTTATAATTGTACTTAAAAAAATATTTTTTTCTCTAAATTTCTTAAAAGTGAGTATAACTTCAAAAGTAAACATTTTTATACCAAGTCAAATTACTTTAGTAAATTTTGATCAAATTTGTACTTCAGAATCCTGCGCGGTGTAAAATACTAATTTTCACATTTTTGAAGAATTGTCCAATTTTTATTTCTTTATAACTTTTTAAATTTGTTCTTAAATTCTCTGAAATTTGGAGAAATCACGCATATTTATATGATTATCTTGTGGTAAAAATTTCGAATTATTGTTTCCTTTTATTGCTAAGTTACATTGGTTTGAAGAAGGATGTTTTTTTCGAGTGCACAGATATCTGTTAAGAGTCCTATGAGCCCTTAACCAGAAATTGAGGGACTGAAATATTTTTCGTGTTAAAAGGTATTCCAAAAAAGAAAAAAAAACATGTTTTACGAAATTAAGTTTATTTACATAAATATGTTCCAATATTTCCGTATTTTTCGTTTTTTTTTAATTATTGATGACAGTGTAGTTAGTAATACCCAAATTTTTGCTGATCTGTTTTTCATCAACTATCTTACGAATTCCTCTTATATTTTAAGTTCATTAGAGCACATTAAATTAACATAGATATATGTACAGACATGTATTTACTAAAAATCAATGAAACAAAAACGTTCATAGGAACTTAATGAAATTTAATACAAAACTTAGCAATACCAAAACTTTACAGATCTCCCTTTTTTGTCTTCTGTTTTTGATCAACAAGCCTTAACAAGCTCCATTTTCCTGTTAAGCGAAATATAAGTTTGCTTTCCTCTTGAGCTTTTTACTATAGTGCTCGTAAAAAAAATTCTCTAAAAAGGAAAATAAAACGCGAACCCAACTCACTGACTTTTACTCATACTGCGATGTACTCGCCACTGAATTCCAAAGCCAACTGATGAGAGATATGTTTTTGTGTGGATTTTGCAGGGGTGAAGGGTGAAAGTAGCTGAGGTAAGCAAAATTGGTTCGTGTCGCAAGCTATTCATGAGAGTTCTTCAGTGCCAAGTTAGCTTCCTTTCTACGAAATATAACTTTCTTTCTTCGTGACCTTTCCTCTTTTATTTCATTCCTCTCTTAAATATCTACTAGACGGTTGGTGTTTTCTGTATTTTGTTCATTCCCGGAAGGGAAATCTTTTCATGTTAAGAGGAAGAAATTGCAGGGAAATACAAAGTAGTTTGTCAGAACCGTTGCATTATTTCGTGTTAACGGATGTTTCGTCTAAAACGTTTTATCATTAAACTTTTTCACTGTATTTCTATTTTTCCACCTTTCATTATGTTTTCTCTCAGTGAATAATACTTAGTAAATATAGGAAAGATAAATGAATTCTTCATAAAAACATCTTATTCCTTCTCTCAAAGACCGTCAAACATTTTTTATGTCCCATCGACAATTGGTACATTTATTTTTAAGATACCCTACACAGCTCGACAGAAAGAAATACCCAGAACATTCCAAAAAATCAAACATTCTTTTACATTACGGAACTGCTAAAGTAACTCTTGTAAATAACACTCGAATCCAAACCCTCAAGAGACCAATGTTCTTTAACCAATCGCCACTCACTTGTTAAAAACGGGCAGCTTCGTCCCCATGAGCTTCATTCTGGCAGCCAGTAGCAAGGCTGTACCCATTGTCATCACCAACAAACGTAGGACTAAATCTTTGCGCCAAGTGGGGGTGGGGCCCTTGATTTTACCCCGGGGAGCGCGGTCCGGGACCAGCGGGGCAGGAGTGGTCTGTAAAGAAAAAAAGTTACAAGACATTTTGCAGATGGGTTTTGGACGAATGCCAAATAAAATGGACACTAGAAACAGAATGGAAGGGTCAGTGGTGTTTAAGAAAATGATCCATATGGTACCGTTACCATCAAATAAAGTGGTAGCTATTTTTAGACTACTATTGTGGAAGTTTTTGGTTTTTATTTACGTATTTTTAGCAGAATGCAGTATTTGAGAAATTTTACATTTTTGGGCTCAGATTTATTAAAAGAGGACCAGAAAGAGCCGCATATATATGTTTATAGTAAAACAAGTTTTTGTTATAAAAGAAAGAATTTTTTTTTCTTTCAAGGTAGACCTAACTCTTCTTCAAGGGCTTAAGGCAATGGTCTTCAAACTGTGTTCCACGAGGCATATCCAGGGATTCCACGAGTCACATTAAAAAAATCAGAAAAGAAACCTACAAATGGATTCACGTTCTCTATGAAATTCGTATAATTACAAGTATCTAAAGCTCACCCTATTCATTAAAACTAAAAATTTTATTCATACATAATAACTTTATTTTGAAACACTTTGGAAACTTTTATTATAATATAATAACAATGTATTATAAAAATTTTATCTTCATATACATACTTCCCATTAGATTGGGAAATTTCTATTGTTGATTATCTCGGGTTTCACGAAATAATTTTATACTCGTTAGCGCGATGTCTTGCAAGATTAAATAGTTTTCTAATGAAAAATGCACCTTTTTACATTTGTGGAAAAAAATACCTGCAATGAGAAATGTCGTAGCTAGCCCTGAGATGGCCCTGTATCATAATTTCTTGGGAGGCCTTCTTGGTACCCCTTAAGGTATCCAACTGCCCTAAAATCATGATTTTTTTCAAAAATTGATAATTTTTTATGAATTTATTTTATAGACCGTCTTCTTAGCTTTGTAAAAATACCAAGATTTTTATTTTCCGTTCACTAGAACAAAAACTACAGAAGTTTTAGTGAAAGCAGATGCCATAGCTTTACACAAGACGCCAAGCTTCAAAATTCGTTTTACTCGTAATGTGTTTTTTTCGAAAAACTCAAACGGGGACAGCGATTGCTCAAAAAGTTTTGAGTATAATTAACTGAAATATTTTGTGTATGTTCTGTGTAATAGTAGAAGTGTTTTAAATTTCAGATTTATGAATCACTGTTTTATTAAAAAAATTTATAGTCCTTTATGTGTGTGATTATTATCACTGATCTTTTAAGCAATTTCATATAATAACTAAGATAAAGTGCTCTAGTTTTTGTAAAAATTAAAATATTTCTTATCCTGAAGGTCATTTCAAAAATGAAGACCAAAGTAACTTATCGAAATTTAAAAATCGAGAATTTTTTCATATACCTTTTGTACAGAATGGGCCGCGTTTATGTAATTTTTTGTCAATTTTTACCCATCTTTTCCCGTTTTAGTAATAATAATATCTTTTTCTCTTCTTAAATTTAGCATTTTTTTCTTAAAATGCACTATATAAATCTTAAAAGCACAAAAAAATTCCATATCTTCATTTTTTTAAAAAAAAGTTGTCGCAAGTAGTCGGATACCTTAACATTTTAGGATTATTTTGCTTATACATGTGGGGGCCCCTGTAGCTTGGAAGCCCCGTATCATTCACAAGGCGGTAGCTGTGTCTTCAATAATAAAAGAGAGGAAACAGCTTTTGTAAGCATATCAATAGATTCCATGTTAAAATCTAAATTTAAGCAAGAACAGCTCCTAAATTTTATGTTGCAAACCTTCTCTCATGCAAAATACTCAGTATTTATTGCACAGCTATAAACATTTTAACCACTTGCCAGTTTTGAACGTACACCGTACGTTCACTAGTTTTTTCCAATTCTTGATTTGCCGTACGTCGTACGTTCAGATTTATTTCTCCGA
This sequence comes from Trichonephila clavipes, assembly GCA_019973935.1. Taxonomy (NCBI): domain Eukaryota; kingdom Metazoa; phylum Arthropoda; class Arachnida; order Araneae; family Nephilidae; genus Trichonephila; species Trichonephila clavipes. Next base: position 24,212 of record BMAU01015953.1, read on the forward strand.
TTTCATTTCTGCTTTGCACGTATTTTTATCTCTCTAGTAATTCTAAAGTATAATTGAAGAATTTGTCAATGGATGGCGATAGTTGCCCACTGTATTGAGTTGAAAAACCAGTTTTAAGTGGTTTGTGAGTGGTTTTGGGATGGAATATTAGAAAGGCGGGAAAATTTATTCACATCATTAGCTAGCGTTTTTGTGAGCGTGATTCTGATAGACTTTTTGCACTGTATTAGACTAATATTGGAATTTATATCCTGCAATAATGGATGAATCGGAAATAATTCCGATTAATGATTATGATTCGGATCTTGAGTCTGAAACAGATTCTAAAATATCTATAAACGATTCGGGAAGTATTGACAGTTTCTCAGACGATTTTGACTTTGATATTAGTGACGATGAAAACGATGACCTTAGCCAAGCAAGAAACTTTTATGAAATCGATTGTAATAATCCTTCTGCCCCTCCTCCGAGATTTGCATTCACTAATACGCCTGAAATTCATTTAGATTTTGATGCAAGCTCTGGTAAAATGCAATATTATGAAGGATTGATAGATAATAATTTGATTGATTTGATTGTTCACGAAACAAATCGTTATGCTGAACAAACTATTGGGAGCAGCATTCCTCGCAAGCACTCCAGTAGTAAAAAATGGGAGCCAACATCAAAAGAAGAAATGCCTGTTTTTATAGCTCTAATTATTCTTCAAGGCATCGTCAAAAAACCAACAAATGAACAATATTGGAGCAAAAGACATTCCATATCGACTCCCTTTTTCTCCAAAGTCATGTCCTATCGGCGTTTCAATCTAATTTACCGTTTCTTGTATTTTTCCGATAATGAAACATTTGTTACTGAAACACATGAGTGCCCCAAATTATCAAAAATTTGGCTAGTACTAAAATATTTGACCATTCGTTTCAAGGAAGTAGTTACACCCGATAGAGATGTTACTATTGATGAAAGTCTGATGTTATTCAAAGGAAGGCTTGATTGGAAACAATATATGCCTCTGAAACGGTCATGATTTGGAATAAAAAGTTATATGCTGTGTGAATCCAAATCAGGGTATGTGTGGTCATTGATTATATACACTGGAAAAGGTACTCTATTTGATGAAAAATACAAGCATATGTGTATGGCTTCCCAAGTTGTAATGACTCTCATGGAACCACTCCTAAATAAGGGACATTGTCTCACCACAGATAATTTTTATTCCTCTCCGGAATTGGCAGATATTCTCATTCAAAGTTTGACTGATATGTGCGGCACACTAAAACCCAGAAGAAAGGATATTCCTAAAGAACTGCTATCTAAAAAAATTGACAAAGGTCAAATGATTGCCTATCAAAGAGGTAAAGTTTGCGTTATGAAATGGATGGACAAGAAGGTAGTGTGCCTTATTTCAACAATACATAATCCTGAAATGGTTTAAGTACAGAGTCATAAAAATGAGATAAGAAGAAAACCTAAAGCAGTTATGGAATATAACAACACAATGGGTGGTGTAGATCGATTGAACAAACATCTTACAAATTACCCTTTGATAAAAAAAAGGGGGAAAAGAAGTATTACAAAAATATTCTTTCATCTATTGGACATATGTTTGTGCCTAAGTTTTGTGTTGTACAAAAAAATGGTGGAAAAGACTCTCATTTGCAGTTTAGAATGGACATTGTTGATTGCCTGATAGAAAGATATGGAGAAGTGTCAGGAAAGAAAGGCCGTCCTGGCACTTCAACCCAATCCAATGAGATTGACTGAAAGGCACTTCTTGGAAGTAATTGCACCAAGTGAAAAGAAGCAGAGACCTGCAAGAAAGTGCTATGTTTGTTCGCTGAAGAAAAATGACAACAGAAAAAGAATTAGAAAAGAAACACGATACTTTTGCCCGGACTGTGATGTTGGACTGTGCTTGACACCTTGTTTCAAACTGTATCATACCAAATTGGATTTGTAATCATAAAGAACTGTTACAATAAAGGAAATATATACCGGTAAGTTTGAAAATGTTTTTAATTATTTTTCATTTTTTACATATACCTGTAAAGTGCGCTTTCTCGTGCAACGTTAGTGCTCGAAAAAAGCAATAATTTGGGAATAACCTATGAACATTTAAAAGCACTCTAAATAGTTCATTTTCGTAATTACAACGATTTTACTTGTAATTATCGTTTTATAAAAAAGAAAAATATTATTAACTGCAATAAAAAAATTGACATTTTTTTGAACGATTTTGGAAAATAAATGAAATTGTTAAGTGGTTAATGTCATTCAGATCATTGTATTTGGGCCAAATATATTTCTCAATATGAGTGGCTACAAAAACAAAGTATTAAAACAAATTAAACTCAGAAAATGTAATGCGATAGCATTTAATCTCAATAGACCTAGAATCTAACAGTTTGTATGAAAAAGAAAAAAAAAACTCATGTCCCAGTTACAAAATATAAATGCATGGGCAGGTGACACTTGGATCACAAATTAGTATTATTCATGAGTAAATTATGTTAAACAATTAGATGAGATTTTTTAAATAAAAAATGCAATACTTTTTTTAATTGCCTTTACATGAAGTACCTGTAACATGTTGATATACTTTAAATTTTATTTTGAGATACATTCTTCTAAGTATGTGTGGGGAATGGGGTTCCACGAAATTACTTTTTAGGTCTAGGGGTTCGATGGAAACACCTTCAAGTTCAACGGATTCCATGAGTTGAAGAAGTTTGAAGACCAGTGTCTTAAAGTTACAAGACCAGCTTGCCTCCTGAAAACGAAAGATTTTGGAGAGCTTACGCTAAATTGCTGCAATAATATATAATTAACTATCTGAAGACATTTATAAGTTTTTGGGATGTCTTTGTAATTATGTCCATGGAAAAATATTTTTATATATTTCATTGGAATAACTCCATAGAGATTATACAGAAATCGGATGATATTTCCAAATTTCTGTATTGTATATACTAAAATGATGCCAATGGAAAAAAAACCCTATCGGTTTTTTCCACACAAACTCGTAACAGAAATACAAATGCGGAAACAATAATTATAGATCTATTTCGATTATAGAATTAATTAGGCTTGCTTTTGATTCAAAAGTGATATATCTATTAAAAGTTTTGACGAGAAGCTCATGAAAAGGAGGGAAGGGAGGACATCTATTCCAGTCCTCTTTTGGTGTACGATTTCCTGAGGACTCTTGGGCTCATGGACCTGGTCTAGCCTGCGGCTAGACAGGAGGAATTAGTCAACAACAACAACAACAACAAAAGTTTTGACTTTTGTTTTTTTAATTTAAACAACACATTATGGTTTTGCAATGGATGTTTTCTAAGCCTTAACATCCATTGTAGTGGTAAGGTAATTGATGCAAAATTCTCATTTTCATTAGAATTCAGATTTTTTGTTAGAATTTAATTATTGTTATTTTAAGGTACTTTAAAAATGCATTTTTCTTTGTATGGGAACTTCATGATTTTACAGGTTAATTAAAAGGTTTTTTTAAAAAAAAAAGGGGGGACATGTGGTACCACATGTGGAAAAAACATAGAGTATTAAGTGTAGAAGTATTTAAATTTCAAAATATAGCTATATTTTGATTAAATGGCGATTACCTTTTGAACTAAGAATATATCATATGTGACACAAACAGCAACTACAGTGATACCTTGTTCTTTACTAAGCATAGCCAATCCTGCTAACAGAAGGCATCGAAGTAGAGCCTTGTAGTCTGTAAAAGAAAAAAAGTGCTTTGTGACAATATATCTTTTTCTTTCTCTTATTTTCTGCCAGTTGCTTATTTTTAATTTGTTAATTATAACAAAGCAAAAGAAATTGACTATTTTAAAGAGATACATTAGATACATACAGGGTACATACAGATTACTTAAGATACATACAGGGTGTCCCCGAATGCCGTGTACAACCTTGGAGGGGAGGTAGGAAGGGACCATTATTACATAGGAAATCGATATGTGGCGCTGTACGTGAGCTCGTAAGTTCAGCTCATGTTGTTTCCTCATTTAAGATATGGACAGCGTGTGGTGAGCATAAATCGTTATATGAACGCCGAGTTGGCGGATATCCACTTCATCTACGGCCTAGCCAATGGAAATGGTCGTGTTGCTGTTCAGTTGTATGGGAAAATATATCCAACGAGATGGCAATCGAATCATCAAACGTTCGCTCGGGTGCATCAGAGTCTGGTGGAACATGTAATTTCAGAGTCACGATTTACGATACGCCCGTCAATTCTAAAAAGGAACTAGTGGCACGAATATCCATCGCTGCTGCGACGATCTGTGAAACTCCCGGTATTTTCAAACATGTCCACCAATCTAAGTTGCGTCTGGGTCGTGTGCATATATGCCAATGGCAGCAGCAATTTCAAATACCTTTCGTGATGCTTGAATGCCATATTTTTAATTTATAATTGTTTTTTTTTGTTTTTTGTTTTTGTAATAAAGCGTTTTACACTACATTCTGTATTGTGGCCTTACTGTCTTTGTGTCTCCTTATCTCGTTAGGGTTATGTTACCGCCCATGCTTTCGTATGTAATTATGGCTCCTCAGTAAGTTCTCTACCTCCCTTTTAAATTTGTACGTGGCATTCAGGGACGCCCTGTATATGTTGAATATAAGATAAATGCTAGAGAAAGCTCGAAATAACTTCGAATCAAACAAACATAAGACTATTTCGTTAAACTTCTCGTTGTCATAATAGATTTTTGCAAAAATGTATCAATTAAGCTGAAAAAATGTATCCCTTTTTAATATGGATTGCCTGATTTCAACAAATATGAATATTTGATTTAATTTAAACAATATCATGTTTTGATAATTTTAGGCTATAAAATATTATAAGATAAATTTAAACAAAAACACAATGAAGTACAGTCGGACCTCTATTTAATGAAATCACTAAATCCCGAAAATAGGTTCGCTATATAGAAAATTCGTTAACAAGAGATCCATTTTTTAATATACTTAAGAAACCACATAACACAAATTTTAAATTCGCAAACACTATGTATTATTTAAAAAAATAATTTTTCACACTTTTTTGAATACTTATTCATTTTATATATCTTACCCACATCAAACAGAACCCTGAAAGGAAGTCAAGAAGAAAAAGAAACGGTATTCAGGAATGCACATTTATTTTCAATAATACACGTATTTTCAACTTTAAAAAAATTTATTTTAAAGTAAATAAATTTTTAACGACATTTAACTCTAATCTGAAGTCTACTAGTACTTTTAAACGTACTTCATTTTATAACTAATAATTTTAAGCATACACTACCATATGCGTCCTCAAAAATTTAATTACTAATAAAATCTTTAGTTTTATTTGAGTTTTTTGTTTGAAAAATTATGGCCATGTCAATGCTCTAGGTCAGTGTTCCGCAACCTTTTTATCGCCGGTCAACGTTTGATAATTTTAGAGCGGCCCGCTGAGGGTGGGACACGTTGGTTGTTTATATTTTAGATTGTTTTGATTTAACAATATTAATACAGTTTACATACAGTTTAGTTACACATTTAAATATGCCTTCAGAATAAAATATAGTTATACCAAAAATGAATCAAAGTGATTTAACGTGGAATATAAAGTGATTTCCATGGAAAGTTGCGCAAACCAGAGAGAAATGGGCCACTTTAAATAAAATGGCAATAGTTTAATGTTCCAGTACCGGTCCGTGGACCGGGGTTTGCAGATCATTGCTCTAGTTGAGTTAGGTACCTAGTAAAACTGATTCAAGGTCATTGATCACCATAAAATGTGCTGAAAGAGAGAATAGTTTGAAAAGTGTCCAGAAATGTTTCAAAAATAGGGAGAAAAAAAAATCGAATCACAAGAGAAAAAGTTCGTTAAATAGAAAATGCAGTTCGTTATTTGGAGGTCATTTTACGAAAAAAAAAAAACAGTAAAATGTTCTTGATCACAGGAAAATGATCGCGAAACAGAGATATTCGTAAAATAGAGGTTTGTTATATGGAGGTTCGACGGTATTTCAAAATGTTTCTTTATAAGTAGATTTTTTCTCTCGAAGAAAAAAGCTCAATTTTTTACAATTCCTCATCTGATCAAATCTTACGAGCAAATAACGCATTTTTTTATTATCATAACACAGCAAAACAGGAGAACAAGGGTAAACAAAATTATTTTCAGTTTTTCTTAAGATTTAGGACATATATTTTACATCTGAACTCTGAATATGCAAATGTCCTAAAAATAGATATCATTGTATTAAAAAATCCATTGCAATATTTAAATAATTAAGTTCTAGTTGCTCATGTTATTCTTGTTCTTTCGAAGCAAAATTTAAAATTTATATTTTGCCCAAGTTGCTTGTGAGCTAATAATAGTTATTTTCATTTCAAATTATAGCTTAATTTTGAGAAATAACAAAACGGTGATTTGCTTACTCAGTTTTGTTCCCACAGTTAACAAAATACACACTAACTCAAAATAAAACAAATATCAGTTTAATTATTTTTGAAAACAAGTACTTGTCGCAGGCCCAGGCCTAAGGTATTATTCACCAGTGTTAGAAACGGTATTTCTGCATGATTTTACAAACTTAAATATATCATAGATATCTTTATACAAGAAGACATATTGGCCCTTTGCCTTAAGTTATTAGTAAGGTATTAATGACAATGGCCTCTAAAAGTTGATTATAATTCCCCATATATTCTAAAAAAATGACTGTAATATGCAAAAAATGAGTGATTTATGAATTAATTTTAACAGATATTTACTCTTTGGAAGACCAATTTATTCAGTACAGCAGTTTCTTAAAAAATCCAATGCAGGAAATACCCTGCAGAAATATGTGTAAAATATAATAAAAGTGTTTTATTCTTTCAAATAATATTAAATTTTGCAGCAGTTTTTCATATACAGTTCTAGTTTGATACAATTGCTCCCATTATTGTTGTTAAAGTTTCTATAATTGTACGATACAGGTGTTTTTTTGTTTTTTTTTTGCAGTTATTGCTCATATAATTATGTGCTTTCGATATTATTTTTTCTACATTAACATCTATGAATTATTATATATATCTGGCAATAACTTATTTATTGTACTCAGATTTAGCGTGGGCTCTGCGTTTTTGAGTGCAATTTTTTGGTAAGTTACCTCTATCTTGTAATGAATTTAGACATTCTATCCATTATTTTCAATAAGTTTTTGCTCAGTATTATTAACATAAAGGGGGAAGGTTGGCTGGCCAAAAACATGTTCAACCCCACTGTTATATAAATTATTTTATTTAGCTGTCCTAAGTCAGCAATGTTTATAATACTACAGCATCCATTTTTTAAATTTCAACTTATCATATATCCTTCAATATATGGTTCTCTTTCTATCTCTGTATTTTTATTCATCTCTCATTTGTAGAGAATTTAGACTATATATATATATATATATATATATATATATATATATATATATATATATATATATATATATATATATATATATATATATGCTTTTATTCTTATACTCTGTATTAAAAAATTTCATAACCTCATCTTGGACCTAGATTTTAAGCTCCTTTTAAGCCATAGGGAATATTTAAAATCTTTATAGATCATTTCATTTTAATTATCAGATTATAACTCGAAGATAACCTATAAAACTTATTTCCGAAGCACTTCACACATCCCGAAAAGAAAGATACCTTCCGCTAAATATAAACTCTTATCGCTATTTTACCCAATGACGCAGAAAATCTTGTCCTTCATGAAAATTAACCTTTTGTAGTGGCTATAACTTGATAAAAATTCAGGAGGATTGTTACATAGAAACTATTTCCTGCCACCAGGCCTTTGTGTGAGATAAACTTAACACACTTTTTATTTATGGAAGCCCTCAAACCAACGACCTCTTCTCTTTCCACCATCCACTGGACATATTTGGGCCGACGACGCCCTTTTATGTATTTCACCTTGGGGCGTAACTCATCTCGTAGACAGTAAAGAAGACGAGAAAATCAAACTTGAGTTTTATTATCCAGTCGGTGTCATCTTTCTCGGCTCATCGCACACTAACGTTACGACTCACGAGGTGCAACAACAACAACAAAAAGTAGCTCCATTTCAGTTACAGTTGCAGTGGTCATTAGGGAATCGGTTTTATTATTATTAGTCACCCTGTTACTCGGGATATTACAGGGTCCTTTCTTGTTGTTGAGCTGCTGGTCACAGCTGTTCTTAGAGTGATATGGTATCTTGTTATTGGGCACAGGAGCTTTGTGTCCAGTGACACAACAAATGAAAGCAGCTCATGAGATTGTATTCAGATATCGCAGATTATTGAGATTTATTGGACACAGTTGATTTGTTTTGCTTAGACTCAAGTCTCCATATATTTTTTAGGTGTTATTTATAATAGTGATTGGGTGTTCTGATTTTTTTCACCTTTATATACTACGAGATAAAATCCAAATAGAAAATATAAACAAGGCTATCCAGTGGTGCACACAGGAATTTTTAAAGGAAGCGGGTCCAGGGTCCTCAGTCATTCTCATATCATTTCCCAATATGCCACCAAATATATTATCTTCCTTTTGTCGATTGTCGGCAACAAAAACAGTAACAAGTAAGATAAAAAAAATTCTTGAGTCAATTTCTACTTAGGTCAACAAAGAAAAATTTAATTTTAATTACTTCTTATTAAATAATTACAATTACTATAAATATGTATATACATATGACAGAATCACAATATTAAGTGGTACAATAGAAAGTGATTTTCCTTTGTACATATGGTGTTGCATTATTACTTTTGTTTATTACTATTTATTCCTTCATAAATTGCATCCTCAGAAATTAGGCCATCCTAGGAGAAATTCGATTTCAACGCCCTCTCCTTTGCACTACAGGGGCACAAGGAGCGATTTTCCTTTTTATATATGGTGTTCGATTATTATTTTTTGTTAATATATATTCATTAATTAAAAAATTAATGAATTAGTATTTGAAAAAAAGCTGTATTAACATGAAGTGCCATCCACTACAAGTTTAAAAAAATGTATTTGAACTTGAGTGGGTGAATGAAAAGTATATTAACGATTGAAAATTTGAACTACATATATATATATATATATATATATATATATATATATAGGGAGAGTGTGAACTGATAGTAATTACTGAAACAATATATCCAGTGGCAAGCGCAGGAATTTTTCAACGGCGGGGGGGAGTCAGCTATTCTCGTAATAGTAAAAAATAAATGATTGAATAAGTAATTAGCACTGATTAATAAAATTAGTTTTTAATAGCAAATATTTATTGAATTATATATATATATATATATATATATATATATATATATATATATATATATATATATATACGAGCTACATACATAATATTTTAATCAATCGAAAAAAAATCATGGACGATGGGGTGGGTTCTGGATTTGGGGACTTTTTGTGTGCTGTTATCGAATTCCTAAGCAGTACATCGTACTGTTCATGTTAAAATGGGTGCATGAGAGTTTTGTCCAACGACAAATTACGCAAAGATCATATGCTAGAAATGTACGAATACCTTTTATAATTAAAATTTATTGAAAGTTAATTGAATTTGCTTTGTTTAAAAAACAGTAATACTACTAAAATACAACTTTCTGAATTATAAGTAATGGGTGTGTGTGATTAAATAATGCTACACACACGCACACGCACACACACACGCACGCACACGCACACGCACACGCACGCGCACGCACGCACGCGCACGCACACGCACACGCACACGCACGCACACGCACACGCACGCACACACACAGATGTAGTTTTAATTTCCTCTATTTATTCAAATGTTATTTTAACACGCACGCACGCACAGGACACGCACACGCAGTTAACGCAAAACTTAATTACGGGAATATTCAATAAATTATTTCATTTAACACAAAGGGGTGTGGGTAACAATGACATGAAATATATTTTTTCAGTTCTTGTACTTTGACGTATTCCTATTTTGAATTTCTAATTGGATAGATTGAATTATAATATAGTTATTAGATTCATGGTATATTTTTTGTGGGAATTAGTATATCCTTATTATTTTGAAAATAATATACGAAATTGGAGGCATCATTAAAATGCATTAGGTTGAATAGGTTTGTTTTCTACAAAGGTACTAATGTAATCCATGAATCTTGTGTTATCGTTTGCAATCATGTTTGAAGATTGTAGAATATAATTTGATTATCTTATTACTTTGAATTGGATTTGAGTTATTAAAAGTTAATTAAAAATTATTTTACTAAAGTTCTGGAATTACAAGGATCTCTAAAAAGTTTTCAGGTAGTTTCTAATCCTAATATCAAAACTATCAGAAATAAAATGAATGGATATAGAAAATCTTTCTAAATGACTTGTAAGCATATTGATAATTTATATCAAAAGATATTTGTGTGCATTTATTAGTTTAAATGTATAATAACAGAATTTCGAATTATAATTATTCCGGTTAAATTTTAAATAAACCGATTTATATATCCAGTACTGAAATGTACAACAAAAAATATAATAATTAAAAATAAAATAAAATATAAACATGCTTATTCAGTAAAATGTTTATGGGAAGAGAAGTAAGAAAGCAAAATTTCAGATAATATAGTTTTTTGCTCTAAAAATAGGTGTAGCTCCTTTTTCTTTAGAAAAGATCAGTTAAACATTTTGTGTAAATCCATCATTTAAGGATTAAATAAAGTCTTATTTTTAGGATAAATAATTTTTTCCATTTGCTTTTAAAAAGTTTTTTTTTTTTTAAAAAAAAAAGCTTTTATAGCTGAAATAAGATTATGTTTACTATAATTTAAAATGAGATATCTCTTACTTTATTTTACAACGATATTCTAAATGAGAAAGAAGTATTCAAACAAAGTTGTTTATATAGGGATTTCTTTTTCTTGACTACTAATAGATCACAATCTCCCTATATATCTTGTTTAAATTTTCAATCGTTAATAAAATACATTTTAAAGCCTCAATTAAGCTGATATTTTACAAACATGATTATTTTGGATGACAATACGGTAATTTAATTATAATTAATAAAAACTAATTGATGAAAACTAAATATTCTAAGAATTACAAAAACATCCACGTTGGCATCATTTTTGGCGACTTGTGTCAAAACTTAAAAAGGTTTTTTTTCTCATATTTCAAAGCGCTCATTTAACCTGAAATTTTCTATACACTATTGTTTTGGGTGACAATACGATAATTTAATTATAATTAATTAAAATTAATTGACTGAAACTAACTATTTAAAGAATTACAGATACAGCCCCGTTGGCTTAATTTTTTGCGATCTGGGTCAAAACTTAAAAGAAAAAAATTCTCACGTCTTAAAACATTCAGTTGGACTGAAATTTTGTATACACAATTGTTTTGGATGACAATATGATACTTTAATGGTGATTAAAAAAATAATTGCTGTTTAATATTGTGATTCTGTCATATGTATATAAATATTTATATTAATTGAAATATTTTGCTAAAATATAATAAAATAAAATTTTTCTTTGTTGACTTCAATAGGAATTGACTTAATTATTTTTTTATTTTGCTTGTTATTTCGAAAACTACTTTGTTTTGTTCAAATCATTTTCTTATTTTTAAAGAAATCTCAATTCTTTAAATATTTCCAAATCTTCCATACCTATTTACAGTAGAGAATATTTTTAAAATGTAGGTATAACAGTTAGAACAAAGCAAAAGATATAACTTTATACGAGGGTTGGGACAAAAGTCATGGCAACTATTTTTCTTTCTTGAAGATACCATTCGGTTGGAAAATGGGAATGTATAAACGAAAGGACAAGGTGTTAACTACATGTTTGGGTAATGAATAGCACTGAAATATCGTAACACACTAATTAATTACGGTAGTATACAGGGCAGCATGGCCTTCACTGTGCAAAAGAATGACAACACCGTACACATAAAAGTTGAAATGACAAACCTGGGGCTAAAGACCCTCAATGTAGTCTCCTGCTACTGTAACCACAACGATGTGGGAGACGCTGAATACCATCAGCGACAGCATTTGAAGCACCACGTTGCTAATCACTAGCTGACTCACGTCCTTGTTGAAATTTCCTACCCACCGAGTGCTACTGTACAGTATGGTAGAGCATTATTCTTAAGAGCTTCCACTAATTCACTGTGATATTCTATCGCATTTCTCCCTCGGAGAACGGCTATTTTGATGTAAGCGCGCTGCTCAACACTGGTTACTTCCATCTCACACGACACTCACCAAATGACTGATTTCACAGCCCTCGCAGTGCTACTACCAGCTATCACAGAGACATCTGTTGTTCTGCATACACACTACGCTTGCAGAACTTCCACACGACACATATACGTTTGTGATACGTTCTCATATCTACAAGAAAAACAAACAAACAGTTGCCATGACTTATGCTCCAACCCTCGTATCTAAAATAAGTATAAACATTGTACTTTCATTTCAACTGAATTTTATTTTAATAATATCAATCATAAAAAAATCGCAAGCCTTTCCTCTAAGTGATATCTTGGAAAATATGCTCAGAAAATATGCCCATGTGAAAAAAATGCGTACAACTGTATTCTCCTGCTTTTAAAAGAGAAAAGTCCACAGAGCAGTACTTCAAAGCACTTTTATACGTCGAAAAACGATTAAATAGACTTGCTTCAACTTTTTTTCTTTAATAAGAAACTAACACGGAATTTCTGTGATGCTGAACTGAAAAGAAAGTAATTTTGTGAGTTTTTCATCCAATTTTACTCACACCGTCGCTACAGCTCCTCGGAGCAAACAAAAGATGAGCTCACCGAGTAACTCGATACCCCCACAAAAGAAGATTTTTTCCCCCTTCCCTGAGAGATTCAGAATCATGGAATTCTTTTATTCCGCTAGAGTTATTAGGTGCCTGGATGTTAAGAAGGAGGAAATTGTGTTTATCCGAGAGCTTACCATTAGGTCCCTTTTGACGCCTCGATCGGATATAAGTCCGTAGTGCTAGAAGAAAAAATACGGAGGAGAGTAGTTCGGCTCGTCCCACAACACCGGTTACCTAGAGAAAAAAAGGAAACAGAATTCTAAGTTTTGATGAAAAGAAAAATGGCCCAAGTCTCAACCGTTTGAAATCGACTCAATTAAACTATAACAGTGGAAGAAAGACGAAAAAAAGAAATAATCGTTAAAACGTGGTGCTGCCATCTGTAGGGAAATGGTAGTACTAATAACTTAATTCACTGTTGCGTTCAAAAGGGTTTTGTTGCTGTTGAAAAATCGTTTCTTTTATAACTGACTTATGCTCCTTTTGTTCGGTTTGGTTTCGCACAAGTAAAATAATATCACACGAAATGTCCACTCAACGTCAAATGGATGGCGTACAAAGAAGAACTGACACCTGTCGTGAGTTTTGTAGGTATCGGGAAAGATGAGTGGTTTGAAAAAATGACACACACAAAAAATATATTTGTAAGTATTTTTAGGTTGGTGAAGATGAAACTCCTGTCTATAGATCTAAGAATGTCTATTCCTTCTAAAAATTTTAAGAAGGATTTTTACTGTCTTATATTCATCTTTATTTTGATCTCTTTCTCTCTCTCTCTAATCAGATTTATTTTTTAAAATCAATCTAAAAATAAAATTGAAGGTTAAAAAAAATTATTTAGCTAAATCTGTATAAGTCTTTCAAAATTAATTTTATTTAATTTTTTTACAAAAATACAAAGTTTACAGCGTTGAAAAGTATTTATCTTTTTAGTTATTTATTTTAAATAAAAGATTATTTTACTAGAATAAAATCATTGCTTATAAATGAATGGTTTAGTTTTCAATGATTTATAAAAATCTCTAAAATATATAAGTGTTTTATTTTTAAATTTTACAGACAATTATGTAATTTTTTTTAGATTTATGCATAAATACATTAAAAGAATTTCCTACAAATTTTGCAATTTTTCATTCACAGTATTATATAAATATGTAAACACTATAATCATTTTAGTAAAATAATTGGAGTTATGAGTTGTCACTCGAGTATATAAGGAATACTGTTATGAAATACTTACAGCTTCTGAATGTATCGGGTGCACAGCAAATAACACTGAGGATATTAAGCTTGGTATCTGAGGCAAAAATTCACAACAAAATCTGTAAAAATAAAGGAAGAAATTCGAATCTATAAATTAAAAATATTTTTATAGCGATATGATTGTCATATATATAAAAGAAATTTAAGAAATTAATACATTTTGTATTTCATTAAATTTAATTTATAAAACATTTAGTTTAAAAACAAATGTTTCAGATCTCTTATTCAAATGGTGTGATACTACGTAAATAAAATGAAGGGGAAAATAAGATGAAATGATGAAAAATAATTTAATAAGAATGCTGATATCCTCGATAATAGTTTTTACACTGCTTACTATTTCTGATAACGTAAGATTCAAGATTCAGTTTTAAGGTAGTGTTGATATTGAGTGTGTGTGTACCATCTATAGCAATACAGAAAACTCGTGAGAGTTCGGTTAATTGATTTCAATCTATATCAAAGACATAATTTCACGAATTTGAATTAACTACATTATTAGAGAAAATGCTCTAAATAAAGAATGGTTATACCGGCTGTATTCCCTCCCTAGCTTACTTATTCATGTTAAGAATATTTCGTTCATAAATCTCATTAAAAGAATTACGGAAATATAAATACAATTTCTTACATTTTTACTAGATCTAGTCAAAGTAGTTTAGAATGCAATTATGAATGAATTTATACTGCAGAATAGAATGACTAAAACAGAAAAATTGAGCCAATTAAGCTATTTATGAAAGAAGCAAGATTTCTCTCTCTCTATGGAAATATATATATATATATATATATATATATATATATATATATATATATATATATATATATGTGTGTGTGTGTGTGTAATAATTTCCTCTAGTATTCTTTTCAGTAACTTTTAATTCTTTAGTCCAGTCCTTCAGGATAATTGTTTAATTATTTTAACTTGCCTGCGCGCATGGTCAGGATTTTAATCGTAATCAAATAGTAAGATTGCATCAGAAACCAGCGCCCGCCAGTTTCTGACTAATCGTGGCTTCTGTTAGAAGGAGTCATGCGAACTTTACAGCCAGTATAAAAAGCAAGAATTCTTTGTCCTCGTTCAATCTTTGTCTGCTTGTTTCCATCACGTAGTAGTAGCTGCATGCTTTTTGCTTTTGTGTTTTGTGTTATATGTGTGTGCTGCTCCAAATTTATTACGTAATCCAAATGTTGTTAATGTTCATATGCGAGTGTCTCTGGATGTTTAATAAATAGATTTCCTGCCGCAAAGGACTACCTCGTCAATATCAACAACTATGAAACATCAACCGCGTCTTCAATAATCATTGTTAAAGTCATATAATTATCACTCGCCAAAAAATGATGTTCAGCCATCCTTCTCGGATTTATTGTAACACTATTCTACTATTATGTTAAAATTATCTTTTTTGTGATCCAAAGGAAAAAAAAGATCTTTTAAAACATAATTTCTCAATAATGACATCCGAGTGAAATTCAATTGATAGAAAACAAACAAAAATGATGATATTCTGTTTGTTTCCCAGTATATATCCATTGAGTATACATGAAGCAAATTTAGAAGATAAGAGATTTATAACAAATATTCAGAATATTTACAAGTAAATGCATACTATATATACAATTTTTTTTACATTAAATAGAGGTTACTTGCGTGATTCGTTCGGAGAATTTAATATATCTATTTCAGAAAGAAATAAAGAGGTTAAAAAGATTAAAAAGATATGCAGTTTTTCTGTCGTTGCTATTAAGGTATCCGACTACGTTCGGAACCATGGTTTTGCAAAAGCGTATAAATGGATAATATTTATGATATTTAGTGTCACTTAGATTAGAAAATGTATATAAAATTGTTTTATGAATAGTATTACAATAAAAAATTATTTAAGTATAATATTTTGACAAAGAATGAACATAAAATGACCAATTTTCAAAATATTCTTCTTTTGTGAAAAATGCTTCTACTATAATAATATTTTGCTTCTATATAGCTCAGACCTCTGCACAGAGGCTCTACTAGAATTTTTGAAATATATTACTTAAAAGTGGGTTTATCAATGTTTTGCGACAACAGAGGGGGAGAAATTTTAAGAAAAAAAAAAGCTAACAATTATTTCAATTGGTTGTAACTTTGATAATAACGTGAATTTTTCAAAACAAAAAAATAGTTCAAACTCTATGAAGACATCTTTACTTTACATAAGCAAAATATTATTATTTTAAAAGCATTTTTTATAAAAGGAGAACATTTCGAAAAAAGGTTTTTCTAAGTTAATTTTTTGACAAAATATTGTAATTGAATAATTATTTTTTGTCAAAATGCCCTTAAAATAATTTTATACATACATTCTAATTTAAGTGACACTAAATATCATGAAAATTATCCATTTATACACTTTTTAAAATTACGGTTCCGAACGTAGTCGGATACCTTAAGTTTCCTTCAATGCTACTTTTTCAAATTCTACTATTAGTTCACAATCTCCCTATATATATTGTTCAAATTTTTAATCGTTAATAAAATACATTTTAAAGAACTCCATTGAGCTGAAATTTTATATACACGATTATTTTGGATGACAATACGATAATTTAATCATATATAATTAATAAAAAATAATTGATTAATTATTCAAAGAATTATATATATATACAGATACAGTCACGTTGGCATCTTTTTTGGCGACTTGTGTCACAACTTGAAAAGGCTGTTTTCCCTCACATTTTAAAGTTCACATTTCAGTTGAAATTTTCTACCCACGATTGTTTGGGGTGACAATACGATAATTTAATAATAATAATTACAATTAATTGACTGAAACTAATTATATTTAAAGAATTACAGATACAGAATTAGGAGGCTTCATTTTTAGCTACTTGGGTCAAAAGATTTTTTCTTCTCACGTTTTAAAGCATTCAGTTGAACTGAAATTTTAAATACACGGTTGTTTTGGATGACAGTACGTAACTTTAATGATAATTAATAAAAATTTATTGCGACTTAATATTGTGGTTATGTCCCATGTATATACACATTTATATTAATTATAACTTTTTAATAAAAAGTGACTAAAATAACATTGTAGGAATTGACTTTAGAATTTTTTTTGTATTTTTTTTAATTTTAAAGTGTTACAGTATTATAAAATGAGGCGAAGCAACATTCAACCCATTGAATACCATGATTGTCTCTTTTTAGTCCTGCTTTTAGAATGTTCTGAAAAGGTTTATTGCCTTTATTTATGACCAAATTTCAATTGATGACGTCCGTTTCGGTTATGGACAAATATAGAACAAAAATGAGTGTGTTTTATTTCCCTGGAGGGAAAAACAATGTCATTAGTCATGTTGTGTCACTTGATCTGAACAATCCAATGACTTAAAGCGAATTACGTTTTGATATTGATTCGGAAGAATTGATTCTCAAATGCCGACTATAATATTTTGCTCGTTTTTTTTCTATCTCTGTACTTCCTTATAAAACGAAATGCATTTCATTAAATGGGATACATTACAGTAATTGATCTGGCGCAACGTTAGTAGCTTATTGTTGATTGAATTCAAGTAGCAGAAAGTTTAACATTTATTAAATAATTTAATCATCAGTATTTTTTGAAACGAGTGTACATTGTTTCAAAAATTTCTATTCTTTGTTGTTAAACAATTGAATTCATTTAGACTTGGTCAACAATGTATGTATAATCATCAGTATTTTTTGAAACGAGTACACATTGTTTCAAAAATTTCTATTCTTTGTTGCTAAACAATTGAATTCATTTAGACTTGGTCAACAATGCATGTATAATAAATGATTTGGCAATTTTTGATTCATTATTTAACAAAAATAGTTATAAATTAATATTTTTTAAAAAATTAAGCAGTACTGTTTTCTATTATTCATTACTTAATTACTTATTTAATGATAAATTGTACATTGAATGTTTTTTTTTTTGGATAAAACTAGATTCCTTTTGTAAGTTATTAATCAACAAGTAATATTAAAAAAAATTTAAGTCATTTCCTACTTAAACAACAAAGAAAAATTTTATTTTAGCTACTTTTCATTAAATAGTTACAATTAATGTATATATGCATATACATATGACAGAATCAAAACATTAAGTGGTAATTAATTTTTATTAATTATCATTAAAGTAACGTATTGTCATCCAAAACAATTGTGTATATAAAATTTCAGTTCAACTGAATGCTTTAAAACATGACAAAAAAACCTTTTCAAGTTTTGACTCAAGTCACTAAAATGGTCGTTGAGTCGCCAAAACTGATGACAACGTGGCTGTATTTGTCATTCTTTAAATAATTAGTTTTAATGAATTAATATTTATTAATTATAATTAAAAATTATTGTATTATCATCCAGAATAATCATGTACATAAAATTTCAGTTTAATTGAGCGCTTTAAAATGTATTTTATTAAGGATTGAAAATTCCACCAAGATAAATAAATAAATAAATATATAGAGAGTGTGAGCTAATAGTAAGTATTGAAAAATAGAAACATAAAAGATGATCTTATCCCTGGGGAAAAAAGAGGGGAAAAGAGTTTCTTAATCGAAAAAGCCTGTATAACTCCGGGATAAACGGAAGGAAAAGAAACCTTTTTCACAAGGTTGAGAAGTGGAAAAAATGCAGAGAAAAGAATTTTAATGACATAAATATAAAAATAACTCACATCGCGGATGTACACACACCCAGATATGCTGGAGTCGAGAGGGAAAGGGATATTTCAATGGGGATAAAGTTGTACTTCCAGAAAAATCCCACCTAACGCCAGGTTAAGCCGGAGTAAAAATATGAAAGAAATTTCGGAAAAGGAAATTTTAATGACATTAATATAGAAATCCCGCACACACCAGGAAGTGAAGATACTGATATGACAAGAGGAAAATTTCTATGTGCAAAAAGTTATACACTCGGAAAAGCCCGTGCAAAAGTCAGGCCATGCAGCTAGCTTTATATTAAATATAGATTAAAATAATTAATATATGCATCTACATTTATTTGACGATAACAATCACCTTCCTCAATATTTTTAAAACTAACACTTCAGTTTAATAAAATATAAGTGTATCACTATCAAATAAACATGATGGATATTCGACATAAATAAAGATTGTTCAAAGGTATTACATTTTGTAAAAGTAGTAAAACTTTTAAAATAATGCAATATTAAGAAAATTTATTATTTAACGTAATTTTTAGTTTAAAAATGATGTTTTTTCCCCCGAAATGTATATTTCTCATGTGTGTTTAAAAAAGGACATGTAAACATTTTCATATAATAAAGAAATGTGTACAAGGTACCGTGTCCTCTCAAACAAAGTTATATCTTGATAAATATTATAATGATGTGTATGAATTGAGATTATTGAATATTTCAAGGAACACATTTAATGAAATATATTGTTACGTAGATCCGGGGTTCGAGGATTTTATGCAGATCAGTCGCAAAGAACAAGACAGTTCTTTAAGAGCGATGAGAATTTATTGTGGAAAATCCAATCCTTTAAATAAGGACTCAGCAGCAACACTCACAAAATAAATCTCAGAAGGTCTTATCACATTCAATAACACTCAGACACAATTATCGATGTCTAAAATACACGTATATAGAAGGTTATCACAAGAAATCACTCGTTCAACAGCCGAAGTAATCACTAATCGCTTCAACGGTCAGAACAATACTAACTGATCGCTAGTCAAAACCGGACTGATTGACTTTCGGGGCGAGCTCTTTCTCTATTTATATCCTTCACAGATAATTCGAGAAAGACTCGTTTGCATCATATGTCTTGAAATTAGTGGGTTTCTCTACTAATTTCTAGAAGAATTCAGAGGGTTCCGAACTCGCCCAAAATCGACGGCAACATGATCGCCAAGTCGCCACATTGGTCATCAAAGTCACCACATTGGTTACCAATTCACCTACTTGGTCGCCAAAAATGACGCCAACTTGACTCTATCACCAAGTTTCCATTGAATCACCATTATAATGCAAGGGCTAGCGTTTGCATATGAATTTTACAATTTTAACGTAAATTAAATCTAATTTAGAGTAAGATCCAAACATTATACACATCCAAATACAAATTATTTACACTATTTGACACAAAACTTGTAATACTATAAACCAATGAGAAATATTTCGAATTACATAAATGGTTAACTCATATGTCTAGAGATATGATTCTAGAACAAGTTTTCATTTATACCTCAATCGATTATGCAAACAAGATAATGGACTGGAAAGAAGGTGAAAGAAGAAAGTTGGAGGGTGGATTTATATAAAAGATACAAAACTATCGACTCTCAAAAAGTATAAAAATAAACGAAATAAATCTGTATGAAAAATTTCTATGTCTTACAACAAATAAAAACTAAACTACACTTTTTATGGACTCATATCGGTAAAAAGTACCGTAAAATTCGGCGTATAATACACTCCTGTATTTTCAAGCTACAATTTTTAATTTTTAGGTCTATTCGCCGCATAACGCGCACCCCCTTTATGAAGAATTCTGGAAAGTCTATAGGCAATGCTGTTATATATTTTGAAGTAATTTATTGGAGATATTATACCAGACTTTTGAAAAAAAATATTTATAGAAGTACAACCCTTTATGTTCCTAAAATGTCCTTTCTTTTAAAAAAACAGTATTTCGATCTTTGTAGAAGTCTAATTTTTTTCTTTGCTCGTATTTTTTATTTTTATTTTTAAAGCTATCATTTTTATACCCGGTGTATAACGTACACTCTGAATTTTCGAGCTGTTTTCTAGTGTTAAAAGTGCGTGTTATATATATATTTGACAAAAGAGATTCTTTTATGCTCCATATAATTAAAATTCCTGTATGGAATAGTAACTTGCATATATCAATTTACAGAAATATCATTTTGAATTTTTTATTTAGAAATGATAACTTGACTACCCACAAAATAGATAAATACAATAATATAAAAAAAATTTTCAATGTTGTTTAGATAATGAATACCCTTTTAACTTCTTAAGAACTTATATTCATCACAAATACATCAACCGTCTTGCTACTTCTAATTCCAAAACCACCACACAACAATAGGATTTCAAAGTCAGCATGTTAGTGGTCTTGCTGTGAAGATTATATCATAACACTCATATCACAGTTTACATTTTTTCCTCACACATCTCGAACATCTTACACATTGTTGACAACCAACCAAATTAGAGCCTAGCAAATTTACATTTTTGACAATCAACCAATTCAAATTCTACCATATTTGATTGTCATCTCTTTTGATATCTGTCTTTGCTGGCTGGTTTAAAAGTTAGCTCAAAAGATGCGTTTATGTATATTCGAATTTTTTAACTTGGTGAATAATTGATTTTCATTGATGTCAAGACGCTTGACTCTCTTGGTAAAAGTTCTGTGAGTAAAGAAATTTTGTTAAATTATTTTTTGAAAAATACTTTTCTTATGTAATTGTCTTATATATAGGATTTTTCTACTTTTCTTACGTAATTGTTTTGCGATTTTTCTACATTAAGAGTTTGGGAGAGTTTGTTACATAATAGTAGTGAGTGGTTTCATCATACTCTCTGAGTTTTTACATACTCTGAATTTTTGTTTATTTTATTTTATTTGGTTTTTCCTACCGAGTTACAAAGGGGGAAGGTTGGCACCTTCAAACTAGTTTAACCACACTTATTCGGTCCTAAGTCCGAAATTGCTTTCTGACTCGCTAGGTTCTTCTTTTTTTTTAGTTTTTTTTATTTTTCTATAAATTTGATCTTCGTGTTTAGCTTTTATATTTTTATTACGTTATTTCTTGTTATGTTCATTATCTATTATTTCTTGTTTTTGATATATAATACATATTCCTTTCTTATATATATATATATACAGGATTTTACGGTAATTTTTTTCTACGGAGATGAATTATAAGACTATTCGTGACGGGTCTAGTAATTTTGAACTAAAAACAAGTGACGAGAACGTCACCTAAATCGGCACGCTACGCTCCAAGTTTCCACACTACCCTATGGCCGTGGAAGCCTAGTGGTTTAGATCAGGGGTGTCCAACACGTGGCCCACTGACACTTTTTCGAACTTTTTTAAATATCAGATTTTTAAAGTTTTTTCATTTTGAAATTAATTTGAGGGGAAATTATATATATATATATACATATAATATCTACAACGTATTTGCCTGTTACCTGTTCTTGTTTTAAAATAAATCCTTTTTGATAATAGAAACGTCTTTTACATTAAAATAGATTTATATTTTATCAAACAGTTACTTTGGATTTTACAAAAATAAATTACTTTTTTAATAAATTCCGAATTGCATTAAGCATATCCTGTACTATGGATGGTACATGATTCTCTCTCTCTGTGTGTGTGACTTTCGTTTCTCTTCTTTCTTTTCTGTTTGGAGTGCCCAAAAAGCAAGAGACTATCAGATATGTTTTTTAAAATTAAAAAAAATATTCAGGATGGTTAAGATAAAGGGCAATGCATACTTAATCGTTTGCGAATTACAGTACAATTAAATTTCAACAATGAGTAACGGAAGATCAATTTAAAACACCGTAATTTGTAAGAAAATGGCAATATATATTGTAATATTTTAAACATTATTTGATCATTGCATTATTATATTGTATAAACATTATATTATCTATGTCTGCATACCTGAAAAATAATGAAAACAATAATAATAATTCATTCTGTTTTAAATTTTCTCTCCAATTAATTTTTTTTGTTTCCAAATCTGATATAAATGTACATATTTTTATGTGCGGCCCGCGAGATTATATTGTTTTTCCAAAGTGGCCCGCAAGGTCATTTGGGTTGAACACCCCTGGTCTAGATAACTGACTCGTGGCTGGTGGCTCACGAGTTCAAGCCCATACGGCTGAATACACGCAGTGCAGAGGGGACCGATGCACGTTAAATATGTCGAGGCTCAACCGTTTTCGCATTGGTGCGGTGCGGAAGTTAGGAGAAAGAGGTGCAGCTCAAGTATTGTCCTTGTCACTTGACCATGGTTCAAAATTACGAGGTCCAACACCCAAAGCCCTTTAGTAGCAGAACAGTGATGAGACGTTTATATTCATTCGCACCACACAATCCTAACGGGAAGATTTTGAGGAACGATCGATTTAACGGTAATTAGTCTTAATATACGCCGAATCTTTAGTGGCAACAGTATTCGAAACCATGACTTGTCAAAAACAATCACTGACACGAGTTCAGGATCATTGCACTCGGAAACTGCGCCCATTTTTCAAAGAGGTAGAGTGGTTAAAACTCTTTTAATGGATGAAGTGACGATTTATTCAAACGTTGCTGACATTTGATCATATTTTAAAATTCCGAAGTTATTCGTCCATCTAAAATAACATTCTAAAAGAAAACAAGTAAGTTCTACTTCGTTCGAAAAACGTACTGGCCCCATCTGTTGGTGCCAGTTGTACCTTCGACAGAACAAACGCAGAAAGAATTTAAAATTCAAAAATAAAATTTAATTAATGCACCGCATTAAAATCTTTATTATTTTGTCTCTGTATTAAAACTTTATTATTTAACTGTTTTAACATCAATTGTCATCCACTACAAGTTTTAAGAAAATGTATTTGAACTTGAATGGATGGATAGAAAATATCTTATATTAACGATTGAATATTTGAGCAGGATTTATATATATACGTAGAGAGAGAGAGAGAGAGAGAGAGAGAACTAATAAAGTAGGAATTGAATAAATAAACAAAGGATATATTAAATCTTAACCTGCAGCTTAAAAAGAATAGAATTCTTTTCCACCAGTTTTTTGTAGCAAAAAAAATTCCCTTTTCCTTATCATTGACGGGGAAAAACATTAATAGGGACTGATTGACTGAGATAAGAACTTCTCATCTGATCGGTAAGATGGATGATCGTTGAGTAGTGAGCCTTTGAAAGGATAAGGAACCAAGAAGTACCTTATTTCTTGAAGGATTGATTCTAGCTATTATTACTTACCTATCCGTGTTTGTTTTAATTACGATATTCTGTGTGCTGGCGATAGATATTAGCTCATTTCATAATCGTAGACACTATCTTTGCAAACTTTCACCAACTATTAATATAAATAAGTTTTAGTTTATTTTGTGTATTGCTAACGTTTTAGGTTGAACTTATTGTTTTAACAGTGTGACGTTTGAGAAATTTAATGGTAGCATGAAATGATGAATTTAAATATTTGGTTTATTTACGTCACAGCTATTACAACTACAGTATATACATTCACATTGAAGTTATCCAAAATATTGGTTAGTTCATTAGGGTTTAGAATATGATATTTGTGAGGGAGGAGATCACAACCGTTCTCTTTGAGGTTTTACAACGGACTTTCTATGCCCTCTCCAAGCTCTTGGGATGGAGGGTTGGTCACCTCCCCCTTTTCCTCGAATTACATCCGGCTCGTGGGTGGAGTGGAGTTTTTCTCACGGTATCAAAGGTAGCCGGGGCGATAACAGAAGACAGAACCTCGCATTATTTAGGGGTGCACGTGTGCATAGGAAGGCAATTATCTTGTCCACAAAAAGAAGCCGACTTTTCAGCTGTGTGACGCGAAAACGTATAATAGGTTTCTATAATTGAACGTTTAAATTACAGTTAAAGTAAAGGAAGTGGAGAATATGTATTATATGCATATAATTTTTTTCAGTTTCTTCTAATCTTTTCAGTATGTAGAGAGAGGAATGATTTTATTAATCATTACTAAACCATCGTTGCCATACAGTAGCCTAGTCGTCATAGTCACTAACTTGTGGCCGGCGTGTCATGAGCTCAAGCCCTAGATACCCGAAAGACTCACCGTGTAGAGGAGCTGATGGACGTTAAATCCGTCATGGTACAAAACTCTTCTCATTGACGAAGTGAGAAAATTAGGAGAGTGAGTGGCAGCTCCAGTGTCGTCCTTATCACTTGACTGTGGCCAATAGCCCTTGTGTTGCTTTATAATGCGACGTTAAAAAAATACTCACTTACTATATGATCGTTAAACATTGCTTTCTAAAAGATCTTTAAAAGATTTATATATTTGTAGGGTAATATCAGTGGGGGAGGGATGTTTCTTCTTCTGTTAAAGATTAAAAATGGATCAAGACTCACAGCTTATGCAGGGTGTCCCAGCATAAAGTATCTAAAAGGTATGGCTTATTATTACGGAACTATCCATCAGAATGTAATAAACTGTTCATCCGTGGATGGGAAACCCCTTTCGAGGTTTTTTGGGTCTAATCCGATCGGCCGCACGTACGTGTATGATTCGGCAATCGCAGATGATAAACCTGTTACACTGACTTCATTAGTAAAGACGTGGACGCTATAATAAAAGATGCAATGCGTACTTTGGTTAACGGAGTTTAAATCAGTCACGCGTGTGCAGCGACGTGTTCGAACAGAATGAAATGTCGATCCTCCGACATCAAAATCTATCCATCAATAAGATAGGGCTTTAAAGGAGACGGGATCTTTGGTATCTCAAACTGGCAAGTTTTCGTGATAGAAGACATTGTTCATCGTGTTCTTGATGCATTTTGTTGGAGTCCTGATATGTCTGTTAGACAACTCAGTAATGGCATTCCATTCTGTTCGAACATGGCGCTGTACACGCGCGACTGATTTAAATTCCATTAACCAAAGTATGCACTGCGCTTTTTTCTGTGGCGCTCACATTTTTATTTATGAAGTCAGTGTAACAAGTTTATCCTCTGCGATTGCCAAATAATGCGTACACGTGGGGCCAATCGGACTAGACCCAAAAAACCTCGGAGAGTTTTCCAATCTACGGATGAACAATTTGTTACATTCTGGTGGGTAGTGCTGTAATAATAAGTCATACCTTTTGGACACTTTAAGCCCGGACACCCTGTATATCAGTAATTAATTCCATATTATAAGCACAATCATTATTCTAATTTTTTAAAATCAAACTTATAAAACTGGAGTACATTGAAATTGTAGTGCGTGTGCTTTAATAGGGTCTCTTTAATTTTTTAAAACACACACTTATACCACATGAAGAAAACCAGAAAAAATAATTTTTAACAAATGATAATATTAATACACGTAAAACATACACACCAGCACGCACACACACACAGCCCAGACGCATACGCACATGCACGCACGCACTTACACAATACACCCACTCATTCAATGTGTTAGACATTAAAAAAGAAAACCATTCGAAATATTTTTCGGATCCGAATTTTTATGGTCTCCTTGTGTTGTTTTTCCAATCCCGTTCCATGATCTCAATTGAGGTAAACAAACTGATTCGAACCCGATCTTTTTGCAAGTTTCCTGATTTGTGGTTGGCAGCAACTGCAATGCAAATCGAGCGACTATTTAAACTCGGCTCGTGTTTGTTTTTCAGGGAGAAAGAAAGGAAATATAAGAAGTGCGTTTTAGCTATTGAATAGAGAGTGGCTGGTTGGCTATGCAAATGTATGTTGCATCACCATTTTAAGATGATAAATTTGTTTTAAATATTAGACTGTAAGAAGACGGTTCGAATCTCAGATGTCTGGTAATGTTGATTTTTTGAACAAAGATTTTATTAGTCAACTTATTGTTTTTGATCGCTCCAGTGACGAGCACATTGACTTTATCCTTGATTATTATTAAAAGTCATTTTTAAGAAACTGCTTTCATCTTTATGCCTCCTCGACACAAAAATTTCCACTGCTTACTTTGTCAAAGCTTGGGTTAGTTTACCAGCAAGTGTAACACAATACACGCGCACTTCATACATAATATACACATGCACACATACGCAATATACACATGCACAATAACTTTACGCATACACACGAGTAGGCACACAGATAAAACGCACGAACATATCGTATATTTTGATATAATATTACTCATCCTTACTACGCATGTAAGTTTTGTTCTTTATATTTTAAGTAACACATTAACAAGTAATATAAAAAAAAATTAAGTCACACTTCCTACTTAGATCAACCAAGAAAAGTTTTATTTTAGCTACTTTTTATTAAATAGTTACAATTAATATAAATATGTATATACGTATGGCAGAATCACAATATTAAGTGGTAATTAATTTTTATTACTTTAATTAAAGTATCGTATTGTCATCCAAAACAATCTTGTATATAAAATTTCAGTTCAACTGAATGCTTTAAAATAAGAGAAAAAAAATCTTTTTAAGTTTTGACCCAAGTCGCTAAAAATAAAACCAACGTGGATGTATCTGTAATTCTTTAAATAATTAGTTTCATTCAATTTTAATTTTAATTAATTATAATTTAATTATCGTATTTTTACCCAAAACAATAGAGTATAGAAAATTTCAGCTCAAGTGAGCGCTTTAAAATGTGAGAAAAAAAACCTTTTCAAGTTTTGACACAAGTCGCCAAAATGGTTGCTAAATCACCAAAAATGATGCCAACGTGGCTGTGTTTGTAATTCTTCGAATAATTAGTTTTAATAAATTAATTTTAATTAATTATAATTAAATTACTGTACTGCCATCCAAAAATTTCAGTTCAATTGAGCGCTTTAAAATGTATTTTATTAACGATTGAAAATTTGAACAAGATTTATACAGGGCGATTGTGAGCTAATAATAGGAATAGAACAAAGAGATTTTAAATTATTAGATTTTAATAAGATGTAATAAAAACCGTAGGCATACGGTTTACCACATATATTTTAACCAACGCTCCTCTGTCGACAAAATAATTCACTATTAAATGACATCGGTGGCATTTCATTTTAGTATAGAAAGGATCATATATTTATATGGTAAAAACAAAAGTAAATCAAGTATTGCATCAACAGACACTTTCGTAAAATGAAGTTTGTTTCTTTATTCCTTGTACCAAAGACAGGGGACTGTAAAGGCACATACCGACTGTCGTAAAGAATATTGGCGCATGAGTTTTAACACTTCCATCTCAGCAGGAAAGTTGGAAGATTGCAAACTCCAAAGATATTGGCTTTCACTGCAACTTTATCTCCTCGTAAGCAGTAAAGTAAAATTTCCTCCCTGTCTGCGGCTTAGAAATGTGTTCGGTAGAGTAAATAATAATAAATGCAAGAACACCTCAACACACGCTTCGCATTTCGTGAAGAACTGCAAATCGCAAATCCTACATTGTATCACGTTTTCTATCATCTCCCGTTTCCCTTACTAGGAAAAACCATAATGTAGCAGAAATTTCAGTCACAAGTCATACGTATTGATCGAATTTTCATGTCTAGATTTATTTTCAGCATTTGGAAGTAGGTAAGTTCTTTCGAAACGTGTTCTTGTTTGGAACATTTTTTCGTTTTTTTTGGGATGATTTGGAGAGCTGCAGCAATCTTGTTTCTTAACAGCATTCATGAGGTATTTTTCAAAATATATGTATTCTGGGTATAACGTATGTTTTTCAATTCATACTATACAGTCCCTGGCCAAATTATTAGACGCACTCCTGTTTTTTATTAATTAGTTGTTTTATAAAAGTTTATGTGCAATACTTTCACATTTAAACATAGATCCAATGGATTTTTAATGAGGACATTTATTATATATTTTGTATTTGTATTTATTTTTCACACATGGCAACACAAGGTTAATAAATTCTCGCACGAACGTAAGCAAGTCTCAACCTGCTCGAGTCGCGTTCGCGCATGCTTCAGTTGCGGACATGTTTCTGTGGGTTAATGTGCTTTGTTAATTTAGCAGGTTTATATTGCGCAGTCATTTGTTTATTTCGTGTGCGGCGTTTAAATAATAAGTTTGTACACTTTTAGCATGGGTTAAAAATCCGATCTTTCACCATGTAAAAAGCAGAAGTAAAGGCTCTTGTGAATGCAAAATTGTTTTCAAACCGCAAAATATCACCAAGGTTGAAAGTTTCTGAAGCTAGTGTACGACGCATAAAGAAGAAAATTGAGTCAGGGGATGAATTGACCCCAAAAAGAAAGAAAAAAATGCGGCAGAAAGCCTATTTTCACCCCAAGGTCAGAAAGAACTTTAAAGAAAATTTGCCTTGAAACCAGATTTGCCACCACAAAAGTGATAAAATCGCAACTCCAAGATATTAATATGAATACTTCTGAACGCCATGTTCGAAGAAAATTAAAAGATTTAAATTTTAAGACCTGCCGCCCCGCCAGGAAGCACAAGAACCCCTGCAATGAAAGCAAATCGTCTGAATTGGGCCAAACAGTGACGTGATAAAGATGTGGACCTCTGGAGATAGGTATGTTGTTATAACTTATTCACAAACAAAGTGTTTAACCATTTTCTATGATTACAGAAGGAACAGCAAAGATGTTTATTTATTTATTTTTTATTTTTGACAGGTCTGCTTCAGTGATGAAACCACATTTGAAATTTTTCAGAACAAAGCTCAGTTTGTGCGTCGTCGTGGAGAAAAGTTTCATTCTGACTGTGTTGTTGAGACTGTGAAACACCCTACAAAAATAATGATTTGGTCAGTCATCAGCGGCAAGGGTACTGGACGTCTGCACGTGGTTAAAGGTATGATGCGGGGTAAGACCAGTACAAAGATGTCTTGCAAAATCGCTTGATTCCGCAGCTGGAAGAATGGTTTCCAAATGAAGAACCATACATTTTCATGCAAGATGGAGCTCCCTGCCATACAGCTCGGTCTATCAAAGCTTTTTTGGCAGAACAAAATATCCCTCTGTTGGATTGGCTGGGTAATAGCCATGTTATGAACCCAATCGACAACGTTTGGGAGTTAATGAAAAGAGAAGTGGCTAAAGATGTGATTACAAATAAAACGCAGCTCTTAGAAAGAATAATTCACTTGTGGAATCATCATCCTCAAATTCAGGAGACAGTACAGTCTTGTGTTGATAGCATGCCGCGCAGAATTGAAGCTCTCATAGCGGCTAAAGGTGGCTCAACAAAATATTAATATTTAATTATATTTGTTCCTGTTTTCTTTCAAGAGTCAATAAATACATGTTTTTTTCTTTAATGATGATGTTTTATTTGTGATAATAATAGATTATTAAATGGACAACCAAACAACATACACTGCATCTGATAAATACAAAAAACCTGTATAGTATCACCCCCCTGATAAATAATATTTTTCATAACGTCTTATAGTGCGTCTAATAATTTGGCGAGAGACTGTAAGTTCACAATCTAATTTATCTTGTTCAAATTTTCAATCGTTAATAAAATACATTTTAAAGCACTCAATTGAGCTGTAATTTTATATACACGATTATTTTGGATGACAATACAGTAGTTTAATTATAATTAATAAAATTAATTGATTAAAACTAATTATTCAAAGAATTATAAATACAGCCAAGTTGGCATCACTTTTAGCGATTTACATCAACACTAAAAGATTTTTTCCTCACGTTTTAAAGCATTCAGTTGAACTGAAATTTTATACACACGATAGTTTTGGATGATCATACGATACTTTAATGATAATTAATAAAATTTAATTTCCACTTAATTTTGTGTTTCTGTTATACGTATATACATATTTAAATTAATTATAATTAGTTGATGAAAAGTAACGAAAATAAAATTTTTCTTTGTTGACCTTTGTACGAATTGCTTTATTTTTTTTACATTACTTGTTTTATTTAATTCGGTAAAAAATGTAAAGAAAATATATTATTAAACTGCTTTTTAAATTAATGCGTCCTTCAGGCTAAGACAGTTATGTGTTTTTCATGTTCATTCAGATTTAAAATAGGAATAAAAACTTATTCCTATTTCCTAAACCTATCCTTGTTACCAGAATTTATAAGCAGAAAAACGAAATTTTTTTCTAAAACAATTAACTTGAAATGCATCGACTCCTAAAATTGCATGAATACTTCAATAGCCATTTGTAAAATCCATGTGGACAAAATTTTTTGTAACAACTAAGTCCTCTGTTTTAGCGCGTCAATAATAGTACTATAGCCCCTTATGTGAGAATAAAAAGAAATAAAAAGTATTTGTTCAACTTTCAAACTATTTCTTACCATTTTAACTTCCTTGAACCTTAATAGTTGTTTTATTTAAATCAAATGGAAACGCTGAAGAATGAAATAGTTGGAGCTCGCTTTAATGGAGCGTTCGTGTCCTGAACAGTCAACCTTGTGGGTGTTTCAAGGACCTCTGTTTCAAGGGTTATGACAGTCTACACAAATCTGGGTAAGGTGCCGTCTGAGGAGTACAAAAGTAGGTGAAAGTTGGAGTTGAAGTACCGTGATAGAGACGTGTGTTGAAGAGAATAGTCACTCGAAAACACGACTACACTGCCTCAAATAACGTCTGACATGAATACCCACCTTTAGAATCCTGTATCCATGAAAACCATTCAACTGGGGTTGCATGCTGTAAGCCTTCATGGCAAAGTAGCTGTTCTAAAACCGTTAATTTAGGCACAGAATGCTATGAAGAGACTACAGGGAGCCGAGAACACCTAAATTTGACACAACTGCAAAGGGAACAAGCCATCAGGTATGATAAATCCTTATTTACATTATTCCGGACCACTGGACGTGTGTTCGTCTGTCGAACATCGGCAAAATCTTTTCATGTTGATTGCCTGGTTCCAACCGTGAAACATGGAGGTGGTTCTATGATGGTGTGGGGTGCAATATCTTCCTTTGGATTGAGGAGTCTCGTTGTCTTGAAGGGGATGATCACAGGCGACCATTATCGAAGCATTCTCGCAGATCATCTTCACCTTATGCTTCAGAACTTTTCTCTGAGAGAATGTTCTGTCTAGGATGACAACATGGGCATGATGATGAAGCACACACACACAGTATATCTAACGTGTTACCTGAACTGAACATTATTGAGTGTTTGGGGGGGGCTTCTTAAGAACAAAATCCGTCCTCGGTTTCATAGTCTACGCATTCTATCTGTCCTCGAGACAGCCTTCACGAGGAATAAGTGAGAATTCCGATGTGTGCAGTGTTCGAGACATTTATTTGTCAATTCCACTCCGAACGCAAGCTGTCATTTAGGCCAAACACCTTACTAATGAAAAGTTTTTATTTTTTCACAGGTGTTTCTATTATTTTGTCATACACCTGTATATACATATGATCATTAATCATCTAAAGGGGTCAACATTTCTATATATTTGCTTATGTTACTGGGATGAGAAAGAAGAAAAAGTAATATTCGTGTAAATAATTTTTAAACAACTAAAAACTATTTATAAAAACATTAAACAATGTACAATACAATACAAAAAAATCCGAAATATACATAACTAGGAGTAAGAGTGAGAAAACCAAAATCTTCAAAGATAAATTGAAAAAAACCCCATTTTTGACAGAAACTTAATATTGTAAAAATATTAAACAAACCAAACAGAAGGAAATCAGGAAAATGGCTACCACAGGGGACTACAAAGGAAAAGTTGCTCTCCATTCCTTCATAGAAAATTAATTTATGCGTAAAAGCGTGAAACCCATAGAAATTAAAAAAAATATTGAGATGAAAAATAAAGTGAATAAAAATAGATAAGAGAAAAAGTTGCAAGGATTTCAAATTTACCAAATAGGATCAATCCAAAGGCACAGTGTTGTAGTTGATTTCTTACTCATGCACACTCGCACGCATTCTTTGTTTTATATAAACGATAAGTAAAGAAAAAAATGCAAATGTATGTACTGAGGGCTTATAATTAAACATTGACAATACTCAAAATAACCTGTAATTACATATAACATTCAAAATAGCATCAGAATTTTGCACAGAATTAAGGAACAGAAATATATAAGAAAAAAAGTGGTCCGTCTATAGAAAAATGCGGTTCTATATTGTGGTTTACATAACCAAGATTTAGCACAAAATGCAAGCAAGAAATAAGACAGTTCTGAGTTAAAGGCTGTATTTGGAAAGAATTGCAAAAGAGAGTCAGAGGTGAATATCTTAGCTAAATATACATGTCATGTTACATATTGCTTCTGAATTTATATATGAGGTATTTTGCATATCAGGAAATATGTTAATTTTCTAATTTAAATATTATCGTTCTACCCCAATTTGGATTAGTTCTAATTTAGTTCAATTAATGTGTTTTAATAAATAACTTAAAATCTTGTTTTTTGTTAGTATAATCTATATTAAAATTTTTCATATTTAAAAGAACATGGTACGATTTATGCAAAAATTTTTAATTTAAGGATTTTCAAAATTTTTTGTTGCTTCCTATGTGTGTATACTATGTAAAACAGAATTTGTGCCAAAATTTCATAGAAAGCTTGCCATTTAATTTTTTAACGAAAAAACTTAAAATTTGTGAAGTGATTTTACTCCTCTTACAAAAATTCATGTACACGCATGAAATTTGATTTAAAAGTACGCCAAACTATGTATAACAAAAGTTGGTAAAGGATTTATTATAACATGATTGGTATTCAAACCATAGTCCTTCTTATGAATGCTTATTGAAAGTTCCTTAAGAAATGTATAAATTCTGAGTTCAATTATTTCTTAAAACTTTTTTATCAAATTATTACTTTGATTAAAAATGCATACCAACTTTTGTTACATATACTATTAGCAATAGGTAAACAAAAATTTAAAAGCGTTAGGCACAATAAACAAAAAGCCTTAGCATTTTAAATGAAGACAAATTAGTTATTTTATCTTTCTTAGATAAGTAAGTTTAAAGCTTTGATTTGCCATCGGGATGCGAATAAAAGCGAACGTAAAAGCTTTCATAATTCTGCGTTTTTTAAGTTTCGAGCTTTCAAATTTTGTGAGGTTATAGAAAAGTATATAAAGAATAATTTAGGCTAAAAAAATTACATTTGATTTTTTTACCGGTTTTTGGTTAATTGAATCGTACTGCGTCTGTCCCCTTATATAAATATAGAATACTAAAATGATACTAGACAATTTTACAAGGAAACATTACTATAAAACATTATACATAAGTTATTTTCTGTAATCATTTACTTGTAGCACTGTCATAGAGTTCTTTTAATGCATTCTTAAAATCTCAGCTGATGAAAACAGCAAAATATGAAGAATTATATTTTTTTTACCTTTTTACATAACTGCTTGAATACCCATTAACGTTTATCGTCTCTCACGGAAAACATACTATTTCATCTACAAAATGAAATAGTTATGCATGGATTAAAAAAATTCCCAATATACTTGCAGCTTTCTTTAAGAGAAAATAGCGCGCGAATAATGTTATTTTTATGCAGCAACAATAACAGTGTCTTGTAATCCACAGGTTACGATATGTTATTTCCCATTTCTTCATCGATGTATTTTTGAACAGTTAATCGATTTTTTCTATTTCTTCTCCGCTTCATCAAGACAGATAATCGATTGTTATGCCATTTTATCAGACAGATAGGGAATTTTTGGGGAAAAAAGGACGTTAATTGCAATGTAGAAAAAAAAAATTCCGCCAGTTACTGGAAATCTTACGGATTTTCTTGTGGTTCAAGTTTATTTCGAATTCATTGGATTCAAAATCGATTTTTTTGAAGTACCCACTACCTTGACCTGAGAGCCAATTATTTTCAGATAACCATTTTTTATTTCAATGGATTAAAAGATTGTTTTAAGTACAGATATAAATATCCATAGTAAATATAGTGAGTTTAAACAATGCATTCTTCTATACCCCCCTTATTCTCTAGATAAATTTTGAAAATATATTGCTTCAAATGGTTTTTCTGCCTTTAATTTGTCTTGTTTAGTCAATTGGAAGCATAATCCAGTAAATTTTATGGGTATTGAAGAAAAATAATTTGCATAATGTTCGTTGATAAAATGCGCACATTTTGAACAAAATAAGATTCTAATGCTCATATATATAACATGAGTTTCCGATATTGGATTAAAAATATAGGTAATGTTTTGCAGGTTTCGAGCTCCGTTCACTTTTTCTTCGAAAGGGTATTAAGGTATAAAAAGATCGTTTGTAAGCTAAAGGTGATTACTCTTTTAATAACAGTAAATTATTAAGAGTGTCCTTAGTGAATAATTTCGTTGCCAAATTTGGCTGCAAAAATAATTTTCTGTACAAAAATCCCCCAAAGGAAAGGATCTAAAATGCTAATTTTATGTGAACATTTTTTTCTAGCCTGGGTAAGAACGAAGCAAGATATCCTTGTTAGAGTCAAACATATGACAGTGACTGTGTGTTTCAATTGCTTTATGCGAAAGTATGATTGCGGATGCCAATTGATGGATTCAATATTCGTGATTTTTAGTCTATGTTATTGTAGATTTATATATGTGCTACATTTATTTCCTGTTGGAAGAAGAAAATTTACAATAACTGCTAGGGAGTTCCAGAAAATATTGCGATTTACACCAAAAGAGCTTTGTTATTAATTTCTTGGGCTTTTCTTGCATTTGAACAACCATGACCACGTAACGTCGATGAGAATGTCAATGTTAACCCCTGAAGTCATGTGGGATTACGGAGTCTGTATGTTCTTCAATATAATTTCGAGGTTGGCATGTGTTGAATTTTATAACGTCTCTCTACTTTTCATGAAAACATAGAAACGCAAATACTGCTATTTTTAAAAGGTTTTGTTTGTATATTTGTTCAGTTAAATTTCTCTGTTTCTTGTTCATATTTATGATATACTTTTAAAATTACATTTTCCATCTGTAGTTGATTTTTCTCAAATGGGGG
This sequence comes from Trichonephila clavipes, assembly GCA_019973935.1. NCBI lineage: Eukaryota > Metazoa > Arthropoda > Arachnida > Araneae > Nephilidae > Trichonephila > Trichonephila clavipes. Next base: position 60,036 of record BMAU01015953.1, read on the forward strand.
TATTATCTAAATATAACTAAGAGGCTACCAAAAATGCAAAACCATCTGTTGTTGATGGCAGAATTTACGTTTTCATTAAGAGGTTCTATCTCAACAGTTTTACTTAATAACATTTCAAATCTATTTCACACATTCAATTGATAAAGAATTTTCTTTTGCCACTCAATCGGTATTTAGTTATGGACAGAAGACAGTACTAATGCAATACTACGATCATACGCAGAGAAAGTGATGCTACTAGGCACACAAAAACAGTCAGCATAGAACAGAAATTCTGTTTATTTCTTAATAATACAAAAAGGTATTGAGCCACAGCATTTGGTAATCGATAGGATTGTGAGCTACTGCGGATGATGATACTGGCAGCAACACGGCATGGATCAGAGACAATGAGTGTGTGGAATGTAGCTTGTGAGATACGCTACCATTCTCTCGTTTTCATTTGCCACTATTCTTTCTCTCAATGCAAAAGAAAATCAATCACGTTCAGATGTTTTTGGTACGTAGCAGATCAGGAGTGCTGATGACTACAAAAATAGATGGATATATTTTTAGTTATAGAGTGATATGTGTGGTTGGGCGTTAACCTCACGGTTATATTGAACTTGAAGGACATTGAATAGGATACGTCCTAAAGAAAGGATAGTGCTGGTGACTTCAGTACATCCTTACTCATATCGTTGAATCCTCTCAGTACGCTTGTACAGATCAATAGGGACCGGTTATTATAGGTGTTGGTAGCACAAACCAGGATGTCCCGTTGTCGTGTGGTGAGGCATGTATAGTTGTGTTCAGATTGGTCCTGTTAATATGTTTACTCCAGACATATGTGCACGATAGCTGTTTTTTCGAAAACAGGATAGTAGCTCTTCAAAAAGCATGACTGTTTTTTCATGCACGCAGATCTAAATCAACATAACTGAAAATGAAAAAAGTCATTGCTTATCCGACCAGGCGTTATCTTTTCAGCAGACGATACGAGGGCAAGCTGATGCAGCTAATCATCCAATTTGACATAGGAGTAACTAAAATGTCATGTACATATTTAAATATCACAACGGAAGTGAACTGTGGGACTTCCAACTTTTTCCAGCAGATGCTTAAGTCCCCGCTGGTTGATTTTTTTTGCCGCACTCACAGCCCTTAAACGTTGTGCAGCTATCTTTTTCAGCTTTCTTTTCCACAATCGTAGGTGCACGTAAATGACTGTTTGCCTCGGTATGGGGAATGGACCGATCTGGCCTAGAAGTCAGGTGGCGTAATTCTTCGTGAACTTCTCTGTCTTCTGGAACTGTTTTCATTCGCAAGACCTGGCCTCCCTACTACGATGAATAATTGACAGACTCCGTAATAATGTTTCTACTACGATACTATTACGGAATCTGCCAATTATTTCCCAAATACGGGACACCAAAGTATTCAGGGTCATTTATATAACTGGATTATCTGTGTGTATCCTATGATTTGCGTTGAGGTGCCGCATTTCCGGAGGACAGAACCTATGACCTACGGATTCGTAAGCAAGTAACATACCCCTAGACAAAAACGATCACCTCTGTCCGGAGGCTGTTACTGGCTTATGTAGATACCACCGCTAAAGTACTCCCCCACTAGTGAGTCAGTGGATATGTGAATGAACGAGATATTAGTCATGGCGAGCGCTTGAGTTGTTGCTGTTAATTGGTGGTGCTGCGTCAAATGAGTCTCAGGACTTTTTGTGATTGCTCTTTTTGAGGGTAGAAGGGACCACGACAGATCAGAAGGTTGCCTATTTCTTAGTTCAGCCAGGGTCACGAATGAGGTGGCGCACTTCTGGAGGACAGAACCCACGACCCGCGTAACATACCACTAGACAAAAGTGATCACCTCTGTCTGGAGGCTGTTACTGGCTTAAGTAGATACCATTTCTACAGCCTCTTTTCTTGATCATTCTTTTTGGTGTTTAATTTTTTGTGGTATAGATTATACTATCATTTTCTCCGATTTAATGGACTTATAGCTAAAGTAACCATAGCAAGCTTGAATCACGAAGGGAAAAATATAAACTCGAGTACTTTATTTTTTCAACGTTTACTTTTGTGAGTACAAAATAGTCTTAGGTAGTTTAAGCTTTTTTTCTGGAAGATGTAAGGTTTTTATTTCAGTTATAGCAAACAAACTACTTCCCAAATTTCCCCACTTTTTCGATTTTGAGTTTATTTAATGTCTTCAAACTAAATTCATTCAAGTTAGGAAAGTAAAGTCATTTTCACTCATCTTTTGCTTGTTGTCATGACAACCGCCTTCTCTTAACTTGGTAAACTTGATGGTAGTACTTTGAAGACTGACTGATGCCGAGTGGATGTAAAAGTTTTTTCTCTCTTTTTGTCTTTTTAAACCAAGTGCATGAAATCTATGGAATTTTATGTCTGTGTTTTTGTGTATGATGAAGTTTTATCCTTTTTTGCAGGCCGTAAAATATAATCTGAATTAACACTGCGACTTACAGTATCCAAACTGTTATCAGACTCTTATCCATAACTTGCAGAATTTTTTAAATTTGCATATTCGTCAAACAAACAATTAATATAATTTTTTTAAGAGTCAATTCTTATTTTGAATGGATGAATAGAGAAAGTATTTTATAAACGATGGAAAATTTGATTTGAAAAACGGTAAACCTGCAATCTTGGTTCCTACGGCATTTGTTATTGTACATACTACTGCGGCTAATATTCCCTATTTTGACAAGTTATGCTTAGGTTTTATAGATATTTGTATATATATACACATACACATATATACACATACACATATATACACATACACACATATACACATACACACATATATATACACAAATATATATACACACATATATATACACAAATATATATACACACATATATACACATATACACATATATATACACATATATATATATATATACACATATACATATATACACACACACACACACACACACACACACACACACACACACACACACACACACACACACACACACACACACACACACACACACACACACACACACACACACACACACACACACATACACACACACACACACACACACACACACACACACACACACACACACACACACACACACACACACACACACACACACACACACACATATATATATATATATATATATATATATAGGGAGAGAGTGAACCAATAGTTGGATTTGAAAAAAAGAGCATGATTTGTCTGCATGTTGAAACAATGCACACCCGGTTTGGCCAAAAATCGGTTTTCAACGCCAACTTTTGTCATTATTTTAACAATTACATTGTTAAACAACAGAGGCGAATCTAAGTTGACGTCAAAAACTGTAATTAATTTAATTTGATTTAATTAATGAACTAATATTGAAAAAAACTGTATTAACATCAAGTGTCATCCACTACAAGTTTAAAAAAATTATTTGAACTTGATAGGATGAATAGAAAGTATTTTATTAACGACTGAATTATTTGAAAAAGATATATATATATATATATATATATATATATATATATATATATATATATACAGAGAGAGCTAATAGTAGGAGTTTAATAAGTATTCAATTCCTCTACTATTAGTTTACTCTCTCCCTATATATATATATATACTTATATATATATCGTTCAAGTTTTCAATCGTTAATAAAATACTTTCTATTCTTCCATTCAAAGTAGGCATAGACTAAAAATTTCTTTCTTATATATATATATATATATATATATATACTTGTTTTACAAGATGTTTGAATCTATATCGATTTTTGTATAATAATGTGTAAGCTTTAATCCCCTAGAGAATTTCATTAAAAAAGCCTGCATTATTAATTACTCAACAATTAAAAATAAATTATTGCTTATTCATTAAGATTATTAAGTTTTAGTGTACACTAATGGCTTGCTAAATAATTAACACCTTGTAAGGAAATATTTTTAAGTTTGTACCCTTGTTTTAATAAACACCGTTATCTCTTGAAGGTTGTTTAAATTTATATTTGTATTCGCGCAATAAACTATATATTTATGAAAACACTTAATACTTTTATTTCAATAGGTTTGTTTTAAGATGTTATGTTATATTTATAAAGAACATATTATGTAGCATATTTTAAAATGTAATTAACAGCATGAACCACTAATGAATAATTCTATTTAATTAAACTGAACCTTTTTGATTAATATATGCTTGATGGTTTAGATTCAGCAATTTCTCCCAAATTATAAATTATTTTGCTAAATGTTGCTTAAAGCACGGACTTTTTTCCATAATTTTCATCCACATTTATGACCTTACAAATTTCACGAGATGCATGTAAAATGCAGATATCATTAACGATATGTTTATTAATATAAACACATTATTAATATCGCTTACCAAACAATGTGCTATATTCATGTGACGTCATAGTCGCCTGATAACTGCAAATCACGAGTTTCCAGCCAGTGGATGAAATTCATGACCGTCATATGCTAAAGGTAAACATATATATATATATATATATATATACATGCAGAGTATCCTAAAACGACCGCATAAACTGTGCACGGCTAGATTCCTCGTTGGAAGTACATAAAAACTGTTCAAAGAAGCGTTCCTATACGATCCATAGTTTACGAGAAAAGTACAAAAACAAAGTATGGCATCACTGCCGGTGCAAGGAAGAAACACTTTGTTGGACATATGGACAACAGTATTTGCATATCCTTCCAGACGATAATGTTTAAAATGTTCGCCGCTCCTATTGCGTCATTGTGTTTCTCATTGAGGTCTTAACCGAGTTCATCGATGGCGTATCATTAGCGGCAATACAGAGACTTAGGTTCCAGCATGAGATGGGGCTCCGGCGCATTTCTGTGCTATTGTACATGATTGGCTGTATATCGCATACCCCGGCCTTTGGATCGGATGTCAGGATCCTATTCCATTGATTCCACATTAGCCAGATCTTACACCGTTGGAATTTTTCCTATGGGGCCATCTCAAGGAACTGGTGTATCGAGACGTAGTGACAACACAAATGGACCAAGTTGCTCGTATGGATGCTGCTTGTACTTCGGTGGACCCTGCGGTGCTGCGACATGTGATGACAGCCATTCCGCGGCATGCTCAAGACTGCCTAGACATGCACGGCGGACACTTTGAACATCTGCCTTAAATTGTGTGCATATACTTCTGTTTATATGTTCAATAAAGTGTTTTTTCTTGTGCTGGCAGTGACTTCATACTTTGTTTTTCATATTTTTCTCGTAAACTGTGGATCGTACAGGAACACTTCTTATGTACTCCCAACGAGGAATCTAGCTGCGCAGAGTTTATGCGGTCGTTTTGGGACACCCTGTACACACACACACACACACACACACACACACACACACACACACACACACACATATCTAGTTCAAATTTTCAATCAGTTATAAAATACTTTTTATTCATCCACTTAAGTTCAAATATATTTTTATAAAAATTTGTAGTGAATAACACTTGATGTTAATACAGTTCTTTCAAATATTAATTAATTAATTAATGAATAAACAGTAACAAACAAGAATAATAGTCCAACACCATGTATAAAAAGGAAACTCGTCATGTAGTGCAATGGATAGCGCATTGGACTTCTAGTCTCTTAATCTACATGTTGTTTAAATTTACAATCGTTATAATATAATACTTTTTATTCATCCGTTTAAGTTCAAATTCATTTCTGACTTGACTTTTGATGACACTTGATGTTAATGCAGTTTCTTTTAAATAATTATTCAATTATTAAATTTAATTGAAGAATAAATAGTAACAAACAAAAATAATAGTCCAACACCATATACAAATAGGAAAATCGATTGTTCTCTCCCTGTAGCGCAATGGACTTCTAATCCAAAGGTCGTGGGTTCGAATCCTACCTGGGATGGACTAATTTCTGAGAATGTGGTTTATGAATGAATGAATAGTAAAATACAAAATAATAGTCCAACACCATATATAGAAAGGAAAACGGAAAATAGCTTTCTATTTTGACGCTTACTATTGTGATTAATCATATGTATATACTTATTTATATTAATTGTAATTATTTAATGAAAAATAGCTAAAATGAAAATTTTTTTAACCTAAGTAGGAATTGACTTCAATTTTTTTATATTACTTGTTTTCTTATTGGTTAATTAAACCAGATATTAATCCAATAAAATCGTTTGAGCTTATAATTTAATAAGCAAAAATGCATACAAATAAGTCATTTGAATTTTATTCTCCTTAATTTTATTTATTGAATTAATTAATCTTAGTTATGGAATAATGTTGAATATATTTTGCACAATTAACAAAACTCAAGTATAACGTTGATTATTCTGAAACTTTGCTTATAGTCAAAACCGTTGTTCATGTATGAAAAGTCAAATGTGGTTCCGTAACACAGCTAAATCAAATATATAGTTCTTGCATTCATAAAACAAACAACACATCAAACTAGATATAAAACTCCACACGAATACCCAAAATTTACTTTACAAGGCCTGAAAACAATACATTAAATACTATTCTTGATCATCGGAAGTTATAAAATAAAAATGTGAGTGAAAGAAAAATATTAAGCACGCTTCGAACAATCACAGTGGCTTCCATGAAAGCATTGTTCTAATCGTTGGCGACATTTATTGCCACCAACACGTCTGTCAAACATCCTTGGAATCATGTGGAATGACATTTTCATTTCCCGTGCAGTCATAGATTTGATTGGTAGGATATGTCACGTGTTGCATAGTGTCATATTTCCAGAAATTCGATTTGCTGTTGGGTCAGCGATAACTATATTATTATCCTTGACAACGTTCATTTTTATTCCAGGCTTCATTACCTAGATGCTGTTCGAATTTCGTTCGGGTGTTTCCATTCTTGTGTAAACAGGATTTTTTTTCTGATCTTCGATTGGGAAAATGTTAGGAAATGAGTTTTGAATGCAGAAAAAATAACTAAGCATTAAAATTCCCATCCCATCTAGCAGCCATTTTGATTTCGTGAACGTTCTGTTAACTTTATGGAATATTTACTTTCCCATTCAAATATATACTGATGTGTTTATCTTACTATAATAAAGTATATCTAGACAGTAAATGTGTGACATTTCTACATTTCATGGTGAATTTATATGAGTAATTTACGTTCTCAGCAAAAGTTTTACACCTATATAATGTGATTTCATTGTGGTAAAGTGTTATTAAGTTTTCAGTACAAGTGGAAGTCCCCCTTAAAGCAGTGTTTCTCAAACTTTTGACATTTGTGTACACCTTCTATAATTTTCGTGTCTAGTTATGAAGTTATATTATAAATAACATTTATTTAGATTAATGAGAAGGATGAAATTGTTTGTGCTGAGATGACAGATCGTCAAAATTTCGTTCATTGGTTGTTAATATTAATCTGAAATGCGGTTCTACGTCCAATAGTCTGTTCCCTTTTCTAGTCTTAGTGTCTGTAGCGGTATCATCTACATAAGCCAGCCACAGCCTCCGGACAGAAGTGATCACTTTTGTCTAATGGTTATGTTATTGGGCTAAGGATCCGAGCGTCACGGGTTCTGTCCTCCGGATATGCTCTACTTCATTGGTGACCTTGGTTGAATTAAGAAAAGCACAACCTACTTATCTCTCGTGGCGACATCTACCCTCAAGAAGAGCAATCAAAAGTCTTCAGACTCACTTGCCGCACCATCTCCAATTAACAGCAACAACTCACACGCTTGCCATAACAAATACATCATTCGTTCTCCTATCCACCGACTCACTGTTGGGAGAGAACTGTAGCGGTATACGTAAGTCAGTAACCGCTTCATAACTTGACTCATGAGAATGGAGAATTAAACGCAGCTAAGCCCGGTGCAGTGAATATCTCCACCAAACCGGAACAACTCTTACCCAAACACTTCCCGTACCCCTGGGGGTACGCGTATCACACTTTGGGAAACATTATGTTAAAGTATATTTTCCGTCTGTTTTTGAAAATATTCTTTCTAAAGATCCGTGCACCTACACTCTTACGAATAAAGTATACAAAAATAATTTTCAAAAATTCAAAAATTATTATTCTACAAAAGCTTTGATTACCTTTTGTCTTTTTTCGAATGCGTGTTTTTGTATTAAAACTGTTTTCGGTTAGTGTTAAGGAATAGTAACTAAATTCGAAATATTTTTTCAGATGTAAAGTATTCAAACATTATTATTATATATTCTGGCTTCACTATCCTGTAGAGGATCACTTATTTCATCATACTACTCATCTTTATAGTAGTTGACGCATTTTTCTTTTATATAAAATGTGTTTCGAATTTTTTCCCTATACCGTAATGCTAAAGGAGGTATCCGTTTACATGTTAAAAATAAAAACTAATTATTTATGAAATGTTTTGAAATTTTAAAAACACTATATTATAAGAAAATGCATGAGCTACAATATCACGCATTTTTATAAAAACTGAGCAATTTTTTTGTTGGAAAATAATGTGCTCCGCGTAAAGTTCACGCTCTCGTACATATGGCGAAAACAAACTTAAAAATACAGAAGTCTACATTTAAAGGCTACAAAGTAGAAACTTCATAATACTAACTGTAAAGTGTCGAATTGAAGAAGATAAAGCGTTTTAAGAATGATTGTTTATTAATGTTGCTCTTAGAAGAAACTCTAAGACTATTTGCAAAGGAAACATAGCCGAGTGACGAGAACGACACCTGGGCTTCATCTCCTATTCCACGTAAACGCGAGGACTTAAAGCCACTACTGATGAAAAGGACATTAGTTCCTCCACACGCGGCACAGCAATACTCAAAAACTGTCAAAAATTTAAAAAATAGTATGGTGTGTGTGATTTCAGAATATACCCTCATATATTAATTATTTTGCATACTAACTAAGCTACTATATTTTACAGTATATTTAAATGCTTCATAACAAATCTAATTCGTTGCTACAGTGAAGTTATTTACATCTTGCAGACAAAGCTATTCAGTATTAGTGATTTAAGGACAATTTTAGAGCAGTTTTGATCTAAAGTAAATTATTTATTAGTGTTATTTATTTGTGGACACTTTACCTTCGGCTATGTAACTATGTTTGAGGTATTTTATTTTTCTTCAATATATAAGTAGTCTCAAGTAGACAAGACGAATTTATATGCAGTTAAATATCAGTAAAATTAATGAACAATAGATACTTTGTTTAGGTTATATTAGGCTATGGTTGTTATATGAAAATAATAATTAGTGTATAAGCTTTTACACAAACACGTCTATTACGGCTATTTTTTGCTACTTTACGATATAGATGAGTGGTTCCCAAACTTTTTAACCCATGGACCCTTTTTTATAGTCAAACCGTGCTCGTGGACCCCTTTTTATAGTCATAACGTATTCATGGTCACCTTTATATAGCCATAATATGCTCGCGGACCCCTTTTCATAGTCAAAACTTTTCCACGGACTCCTTTTAAAGTCAAAATTTTTCCATAGACTCCCTTTTAAAGTTAAAACTTTCTTCTGACTTTCGAGGTGGAAAAAATACTTGAATGCATAATGTAAAAACTACAAATTAAAAAAAAATTGTTGAAGAATTATTTATTGAAATTATAACGTTTTTTTAAAATAAAATAAAAAACAAATTAATGGCTTGGATGAACTTGATGAGATGTTATGAGTGTATTTATGTCTATCTCAAAGTTTTTGAGTTGCAACCGCAAATCCTCACAAGTACTAGCTTTTAGTCTGTATTATTTTGCGTGTGTGATGAGATTTATAACGACACTGAATACCCGTTTTACCAAATTGGAAGACGAGAAAGCTATCAACAACTTCTGTACAATAACTCAGAATGCTGGATATAAAATTGAAATTTGTTTTTGTAACTAGAATTTGTGATATACTTGTTCAAACGTTGGTTTAATTCCCTCATTTGCGGATATTTCAATAAACTGCTCCTGTTAAGAATTTCTCTGTTTTTTGGGATCTTAGTTTGTCTACGTGTAAAAGGTTTCTAACGCCCAGTCGGAAATATCTAAGTGAATTATTAGTATTTATTTAAATTTCCGTAAAAATAAAAAAAGGATCAAACTTTTCTAAAATTTTATATTAAACCTTGCGTGGACCCTCTGACGTTGTTCAGGGACCTACAGATTAGTTTAAATTTTCCACAGACTCCCTGAATAATATCGGGGAGCCCTAGGGGTCCACAGGGGCCACTTTGGGAACCACTGATGTACATCAATTTTTAGTACTTAACTTACAGAAAATATAATTTTATCCGCATTTGTCATTATTATTCAAATGTATTTATTTCGTTCTAGGAATGTCTTGTAATCCATTATTTATTACAAGACGGGAAATTTAAATATAATGAATAATTTTGGGGAGAATAGTTTTGAGCACAGAGCAATATGAGTATTGTGAGTTTCAATATGAGTGAAAAGAGATGCAATAACAAACAATTTGTCATGTTAAGGACTTAAAAGCTCCATTGGGTAGTTTCCAGGCGTTTATTTTTCCCGAAATCCGGAGTTGTCTTTCTGAACTACTAATACAGACACTGATTTAATAAATAAGCCTTGACGATTTTTTTTGAACTATTTATCAAATGAATTTGACATAGATGCTGAAAAGTATAGGACATTTGCACTTGATACTGCTAGATAGTTCGTTTCTTTATACCCATGGCACAACAAGTCACCTACTCTAATTAATGGACTAGAAATAAAATCCTTTGTTCTTCACCCTATTGGACAATTAACAGAAGAATCAGCGGTGGCAAGAAACAGGGACTTAAAGAGCTATAGAGAGCATAATTCGAGAAAATGCAGCAGAAAAAAATCTAGCAGGGATATTTTTTTTACTGAGCTCTGATCCGATTACCACCAGTAAGGAAACACCAGTCAAAAATAAAGTGAGAAATATTGCTAAAGAAACATTGTTCATGTTGAAAACTTCATCCCAAAATAAGACAGATGATAACGCAACGGTTGATGATGATGATTAAGATTATGTTGCCTTAACTTACCTTTAATTCAATAATTAAGTATTATAATGTATTATTCATAGTAGAGAGTGAGGTTATTTTGAAGTACTTATAATTTATCAAGACTTATCAATAAATATATATTTAGCCTTGTTTTTAATTTTATCAAAATTTCTAAATATTTAAAAATTTTATTCATTACAATTCAATTTTTCTACATGTAGAGTGAAAACAGTATAGTTTGCAATAATTTTACAGTAATATAAATACTTCTTATTTATTTATTTATAAAAAAATACTTTAGGATGCTCTATATAAAAAGCTTTACGCGGGATACTGTAATAAATTTATTTATATATAGGGTATAGTTAATAAAAGCAACTATATATATGGTGAACGGTTGAATGGTGCAAAACCACAGTTGTGACAAATTAACATTTATGATGATGATGAGGCTTTGCATGAACGTGCAAAATTTGTTAAACTTGACGATGTATTATAAATTTTACAGCTAGTTACGAATAAAAGTCCATATGCAGAAAAACACAAAAATTTGGATAAAATTCAAACTAAAAACCAAGATCAAGAGTATACTTTGTCTTTCTATACTAGTGATGGTGAACCGATGGCACGGGTGCCATTGATGGCACGTGATGCAATATTTTGGGCACTTCACCGATCGAAACGATTTGCATTTTCGTTTAAAATAACAATGTTCCCTATGAAGTATTACGAAGAAACGCGAGTGATTCAAAAATTTATTGAAACAAGAAAAGAGTTGGAATTAATTGAAACAGGAAGTTTAACATACAATATAAGTAAAAATGCCAGTAATGAATTTTCGGAAACACGGAATTCGTTTCCAGACATACTTAACTGTTTGAAGAAGCAGGCTTATGCTATTTTAATCATATTTTCATCTACTTATGCCTGCGAGACCTTATTTTCAGAGATGAATAAAGACTTGCTTAGAAACCGTTTGGCAGATTCCAATTCAGCATGCATTCTGCTAAAAGTAACGTCTTACAATCCTAACATAAGTGATTTGTCATCTAATCCGCAACAACAGAAGTCACACTAATTTGAGTCACACGTATAACTTAAACTACTATACAGGGCAAAATGTATTTTTCATAGTAAATAAAGAGTTTTGAGTTGTTAGTATTAGCTTTATTATTTTCCCAATAATCACAAGTCACATTCGAGAACATATGGCATAAGAAACAACAACATAATCACAGGTTAAAATTATTTGACATTAAACATTTCTTTAGAAAAAATGGCACGTTCATCCATAAAGGGGGGGTCGCCACCCTTGGTTTATACCAAGTTCTGAAGATCATCCTAGAGTGCGGAGTCGAAGACTAGAAATTTATTCTTTTCCTGCTTACAATGTATTGAAAAAAATAGAATTACATAATACATGTAAACTACAGTTTGGCAATTTGAGCAATGCGTATGAAGAGTTATATAATTTGTACAAAGGGGGTTGGACTGCCTTTAGGGGGACAAGGGATACCCTCCTAGTTTTAATAATAAAAATATTGTTCTTCACCACAAAATTTTTTTTCTAAAAGTAGATATGTCCAGAAAAGCATTCAATCCAGTTAAAAAGGTCTAAAAGCTTTAGTTTATTCGCTGACAGCTATGAGGGTCTTCTGCCCCAGTGCGAGGCGGGTCTTCCGTGGAGCCAAGACTCGAAATCAAGATTCACTTCTTATATGTTCTTGACCATGACAATTCAGCTATAGTGACCATGGTCTATTATGGTGTGGTTTTAGTGTACTTAGGATAATGCTTGCGCTTTCTTCTTTTTTCAGATTTATCAATATCACGTTGACCAAGATTTAGGATGATAATGGCCGGAGAGTGTAAACGAATTCCAGAAACAGAAAGTTTCAAATGCAATATACATCTAAATTTAAAACTAAGGGAAAACTTTTTTATGGAATTTTTACGCTTATAAGTAGAGAAGAGCAGGCATTCCGAATTTATCTTAAATTCAATAATTGAAAATTATCTTAAGCTTGAGTTACTGAAACTTAATTTAAGCTGAAGTAGTTGAAATTCAGGCACATTTGGAATTCTTATGAAACAAGTCAAGGTAGACTTAACTAAATCGTTAATTTTATTTATGAAATATAAATATTTTTGGTAACTTAAAGATAACTAAGTAGATATTTTTGAAGTGAAAACTTCTATAGCCGCGTTGAGCACTTTTTGGTAGGGGAAAATCTTATGGGTTCGCGTCATCGACATGTTCATAACTGGCGCACGCGCAGTCTGCTCTGCGCCTTAGACATTTTTTGGATGGGTGAAATCTCGTGCGTTCGCGAAAACGGTTTTTTAAAAATTATTTTTTGAATCTTTTAATTGAGAAATCATTGTGCATTACAATAGTGAGTACTAAATAAATATATTAATCTTTTAAGATAAAAAAATAAATAACAGAAAATTATTTTAAATACTCGTATTTATTTTGGCGTTTGAAAATTTTATATTATTTAAAATTATTTTAAATCTTCGTATTTATTCTGGCGTATGAAAATTTTGTATTATTTATTTTCTAATATTTTTAACCTCTGCAATGCATCACGCAATCCGGATTAGTATTTCACAGTGGCTTAGACGTTTTCTTACTACCATGGTTAAATAGGCTTCTAGTAGTTCAATCATATTTTTATCGTGAATTTTGAAATTAAAAATTTTATAAAATCTAAAAATATTTCAAGATTAATGTGTTGAAGTTTAAAATATGGTTATTAATGCAAAATTATAGTTTATTACCTTATACCATTATCTTTAGTTTAAAATAATAAAAAATGTGTGTGTGTAAGTGTAGCTCCGACTTTAATTTCATTAAATAGTTTATTTTATTTAAAAATTTAATATTTCGAAATAATTATTTATTAATTTAAATTGTTAAAAAATAAAATATGTGCTGTGCTATTTTTTTGCAAAATGATTATCTATCATTTTATATCATTCGATTTTATTATTAGAATTTTACTTTTTTATAAGAACAAAAAAGGCTATCATCACGATATTTTGATCAAAAATATCTACGTAATTTAACATTTTGCAAGATAATAATAATAATAATAATTTGTAGATTTAAACATCTAGAAATTATCAGTTGAATTAAAAAGTAAATACAGAAAAAAAAAAGGGCCAGACAGATGGTCGGTATCACATTTGAACCGAGTAGCATGTCAAATCACTGTATTTATGGTTTAAAAAGAAATATTTTAATATTTTACAACATATTATAAAAGTTACAACTACAAATTACATCGGTGCAAAATATCATGTTTTAGAAAAACAATAAACAGCATTTCGACAAATTCGATACAGTACGAATATTACAAGAGAGTTTAATTGTGTGTGTTCCTGTGTGTACGAAACAACTAATTCCGTAATTTACTTTTATAATTATTCTTGACAAGTATGAATGCACGTACTGTTGAATATAACATTTTAGTGGAATAACTTTCATGAAAATTCGAAAACTCTAGAGCATTTAACCCTGTAGAACTCTTAAGAAGGTGAAACAATTCAATTGAACAGTTAATAAATTTAAATCAAACATTTTCCTTTCTTACTTTAGTTACCATAAGCCTGTTGTATCCTTTTTAGAATAAAATGAAATAATTGAAATTAAAAAAAGACAATGCATTGTTGAAAATTAATGATGGCAATGATGCAAACTATTAAAATAATGTTAAAAATCAAATAAATTGAAATTTTAAGTAAATACAAATACTATCCATAAATAATATGATTGTATATTTATTGTTATTTCGATTGAATTGTATTTATAGTTTGTCATGAAATAAAAACCATACAAACATGTATATAATTGTTGCTCGAAGTGTCAATAGATGTGAAAACCAGATTGATGTTGATAATTTTAATTCAAACGTTATGAAATTTCAAACTTTAATACTAATTCTAAGTTTTCACTTCTATCGGCAGTCTCTATAACTGCCATTTTTTTTAATTATCAAGCGTGAATACATTGGTATGAAATGTATAACCAAACTAAATTCCAGTTTGAGATAAAAGGGAGAAAGGTATAATTGATGTGAGAGAAAATTTATAAGCTGTAATTAAATTGATTCACGAAGTCTAGTTTCTACCTAGTGTAACTTAAATCCACCTCTACTTCTTTAGATTTTGGTGATACGAGTATTTTCAGAATAGGAAGAAAACTTTTTTAAAAAAAGACATCAATATTTCTCTACCCTATTTAACGTTTAAACGAAGTCTTTTTGGTAGAAAAAGCCAATTAAAGTAATTAATTTAACTAGAAAAATCACCTAAAAACCTTTCCAAAACAAAATTAAAAAAAATGACTTCAGTAATCAAAACAGAGTATAATGAAAAAAAATAGTGATCAAAACAATTTTTTTTGGAATTTCCATATTTGTTTTCCGATTCTGAAAGCAACAAAATTTTAGGAAAAAAATAATCAAGAATAGCTACTATTCTCTTAATCAAATCATCAGGTACGAGTACATATGCTACACGCATTAAGTATTCAAGGAACAATGTATTATAAAAACACGACATGGTTCTAAAACTCCCGATAAATCCTACGGCAACATTAATTATTATAATTCCGACGAAAAGTTACGGAAAATATTGAATAGGGTCTGCTATTTTAGAGAATTATCAAACATATTGTTTGTTTTCAATCAATAATAATGCAGAGGCAGACGCATTCGTTCGAAAAAGAAGAAGCATTATCATAATGATGTTATTTTGCATCGTTCCATCTCGTTTTATATTTCCAGTTTTGCGACTGTTCTATTATTAGAGGAACGTAATGAAAAACAACACGCCATATTCAACGACACATTTAACTACATGGGAACATGTTCATGTTTGAAAATAAGTTACAGTTTTGACTCTGTTTTTCTGCTGTTGCGACGTTTAACAGATGGCAAAGAACACAATTTAGAATAAATTATATAAAAAGATTATATTGTACATGTTGACGATTTAAGGGACAGAACACGGCAATTGAAATGGTAATAATATAAAATAGAATTCAATGAATTTTTAAATAGTACTTAATTATATGTCTGTATTAAGAACATAGAACCTACTACAAATGATGAAAATAACATGTGACAAATGCTTACAAGTGCGGATAATTGAGTTGAAATGAATACAGTGAATGCATATTTAAATGATATTCGTGAGCTAAATAATATCTGAGTAGACGGCAAGAGATAAAATATTTTAATATTTTTCTCTAAATGTGGCTTGAGTTAGTATTTATGAAATGAATTGTATTGTTTCGTTGCGTGACCTCAGAAAAAGTTATGTTACTGTTTTCATTAAATTCTATGGATAACAACGTCTATTTTCCCTTTACTTGCGAAATAAGTATTACATATTACATACATGAAATAATATTCAGATTTTTCAGAATAACTTAAGGAAAACATATAATAAACTGAGAATGTGTATAGTAAAATAACAATTCTCTTCAAGTAACAAGTAAATATAAGAAAAATTATAAATGAGCTTGTGAAGATTTGGATAAGTATATTTTGCTTCTAAGTATAAGCTTGAAATTCCGAAAGTAAAAACTTGAAATTCCGTAAAAAGTATAAGCTTAAAAGTATAAGCTTGAAATTCCGAATTCGATAAAAAAATATAAGGTAAAGTAGATAAGAGAAAGTAAAGAGAAGATAAGTTTATAATTCTTCGAATATATACAATTTAAATGGACAATGTTTTACAAAGACGCGTTTCTAAACTAATAAGATAACTTTTTGAAGGAACAATTAAGTTTCGAAGGATTTATGAGAGCCTTACTAGCATTAAATAACGTTGGACCGTATTCTAACCATCTGTATAATCACACGACAATTAATTTAAATTAGTTGCTTAGAAAATAAATTTTATAATTATCGAGTTTAAGTAGACACAGTACGATTCAATTGACAAAAATCGGTCAAAAAATCAAATCTAATATTTTTAATAAAAATTTTATTCTTTATATACTTTCTATAACCTCACAAAATTTGAAACCTCTTAACTTAAGAAACGCAAAATTATGATAGCTTTTCCGTTCGTTTTTATTCACATCCCTATGTCTCGCGCACACACACGCACGCACAAATCAAAGCTTTAAACTTACCTATATCTCAGAAAGATAAAATAACTAGTTTGTCTTCATTTAAAGTGCTAAGGCATTTTTCCTAATGTGCCTTATGCTTTGAATTTTTTTATATGTTGCTAATAGTATATGTAACAAAAGTTGGTGTGCATATTTGAATCAAAGCACAATACTGATTTTTTTAAAAAAATAATTTAACTCAGAATTTATACATTTTTTAAGGAATTTTCAATAAGCATTCATAAAAAGAAATATTATACGAATACCAATATCATATTATCACAAAACCCATACCAACTTTTGTTATACATAGTTTGAAGCACTTGTAAATCAAATTTCATGCATGTACGTAAATTTTTGTTGGCGGAGTAGCATTTCAAAATCCCTTTACAAATTTTAAGTTTTTCACTTAGAAAATTAAATGGATAGCTTTTTATGAAATTTTGAGCACAAAATCTGTGTTTTACGTAATATACACACATGGGAGGCTACCAAAAGAAATTGAAAATTTTTGCATAAATCGTACCATGCCCCCTTAAAGGCAAGAATCCATTTTATCATCAAGTTTGACATCCGTATTTAATTGCAAGCTAAGCATTCACAGAAATAAACCTAAAATCAAATTTTATAGATGAACTAAAAATCTTTGCAACACAATATGAGAGAACTTGTTTTTTTAAATCCGTATTAAATGTGTCTTGTCAATGTAATTTACTTAGATTTCGTATTAAGTTTAAAATTATTTTTAAGGTTCTGAAGGGATATGAGTTTCTCCATTTCAAGAGAGTTATCATTCTTTCAATATCTGAAGAGTTATCATTTTCTCAACTTCTAAAGAGTTATCATTCTCTCAATTTTTCCAAGCAAGAATTAATCTTTTAACTCGTGCAAAGCTATCAGCATCTTAATTTCTGGAGACATATCTATAGATTAGTCTTCTAATTTCTGTAGAGTTAACTTGAATCTTTACTTTATGTCAGTGGAAAAGTCTTCAATAGATTTAATTAAAAAACATCTATATAATCACTCACAACAGTCTTGTTTGTGAACCGAACTCAAAATCATTGACTACTATCGTTTCATGTACAGTCAACTCTCGATAATTCGAAGTTTTGAAGGGACCAACGAAAAACTGTGAATTATCAAAAAGTTGAAAAAGACTCCCAAAATACACGAAAAGAATTTTTTTTCTAACACATTTAAATTTGAAACTATGCAATAAGTCAATAACTGTATATATGTATAGAATTGTTTTAAAGTATTTTTAAAAGTACATACTATGTAGTGTAAATATTCAGCCAATTTTTTTATCACTCTCTTCTATCACTCTTCTCCTTTCACTTTCTACTCTGTCTTTCTTAACATCTCAAACAGGACTCCTTCACACCTCTCTAAATCTCTTCCATTCCTTATAGGAAATAAAATAATCTCGCACCCGGTTCTTTCAGACACTGCCCCCAACATTTTAGTGCTTCAAGGCATAACTCGGTCCTGCCCCTACCCTATTTGGAGCCCAATGCTAAAAGTCAGGGGTATCCAACCCAAATGACTGCGGGCCACTTCGGAGAAACATAATCTCGCGGGCCGCACATAAAAATATGTACCTTTATATCAGATTTGGAAACAAAAATACCTTTTTTGGAGTGAAAATTTAAAACAGAATGAATTATTATTACTGTTTTCATTATTTTTCACGTATACAGACGTATAGATAATATAATAATCTATATATATAAAAGAGAAAAGCGACTCACTGACTGACTGACTAATCACGATATCTCCGAAAATATTAAATCTACACACTTGAAATTTGGTTGGTAGGTTCCCTTCATGGAGTAGACATCAGCTAAGAACGGATTTTGCAAAGATCGAACCCCAAGGGGCGTTATGGGGGTTTAAGGGGCGTTATAGATAATAATTTCCATTATTAAACTATTAAATGTGCAGTCTTGAAAAACCTGGTACACATATTTCTTTCTAAAAGTAGAGATACTCTACATAATGATTTTTACGAAAATCGACCTCCAAGGGACATTGAGGCGTTTAAGGGGCGTTAAGCATAATTATTTCCATTTTTAAACCATTAGAGGTACATTCTTGAGAAATTTGGTAAGCGGATTCCTTTCATAGAGTAGAGATCCGCTATAAGATGGGTTTTGGGAAAATCGCTTCCTAAGTGGCGTTACGGGGCTTAAGGGGTGTTATAGATAATTATTTCCATTTTTAAAGTACTAGATGTGTAGTCTTGAAATTTGATAAGCGGATTCCTTTCATAGAGTACAGATCCGCTACAAAATGGGTTTTGTGAAACTCGACCACCAAGTGGTGTGGAGAAAAGAGGCGTTATAGGCCTTTAACTCCTTTTTTAAACTATTAGACGTAAAATCTCTAAATTGAGTAAGCAGATTCCATTCATTGAGTAGAGATACGCTATAAGATGGGTTTTGTGAAAATCGTTTCCTAAGTGGCGTTGCGGGGGCTTAAGGGGCGTTATATATAATTATTTCCATTTTTAAATTATTAGACGTACAGTCTTAAAATTTGGTAAGCGGATTCCTTTCATGGCGAAGAGATCCGCTGCAAAATAGTTTGGGAGAAAATTGATCTCCAAGGGTCACTGATGGAGATTAAGGGGCGTAATAGATAAATATTTCCGCTTTTCAACTAATAGACCCACCTGCTTGAAAATTAGAAGGTATGTTCTGTTAATGGAATATAGTTCCTTTTACAAAGAGTTTTGCGAAAACGGACCCACAAAGGAGTGGAGTTGCGAGGGATTAAAGCGTGTTATAGAAAATTTTCTGTTTTTGAATTTAACCCATTTACTTGAAATTTGTTGAGCACGTTTCTTTAGTTGAATAGAGTTCCACTAAGAATGGATTTTATGGAAATCAACTCCAGGGGAACAAGGAGAGTTATTGGGGCGTATTGATAGACAAAATTCCCGTTGTTTTCGAACTGCTAAGACTATAATAATAATATTTGGTTTGCATGCTTCTTTTGTTGAATTGAAATCCGCTAAGAATGCTCTGAACGAGGTATTGATGATAAAAATTCTGTTTTTGCTCTGTTAGATTTAGACTTGAAATTTAGCACGCATGTTTATTTTATGGAGTAGAGATCCACTGAAAGTTTCTTTGGTGGAAATCTACTTGATTATTAGGCTAATTGAGCTCAAAAAATCTTTTTACTTCTATTTTAGATATAAATAGAATTTACATATTTTAATTTGTGTCCTGTTTATATCAAGAGGCGAGAGTTACAGCTATAAATTTATTTTTCAATCCAATCGAATTCTTAATGCTAAATATCAATATTTCATATATATGTAAATATTATACATTTATACAACATTGTTAAATACCCAGTGAAGTGGGTGGGTAACGGCTAGTGTTTATATAAAGTTATAATGCACTGATTACAGTTGCCATTTTCTTGAAAATCACGGGGTTTCTTTTGAATTGATCTTTCATTACTCATTGTTGAAATTTTATTGTACTGTCATTCCCAAACGATTAAATATACATTTCCCTTTATCTTAACCATCCTGAATATTTTTTTAAACTTAAAAGACATCTCTGACTGCCTCTTTCTTTTTGGGCTTTCCGAACAGAAAAGGAGGAGGAGAAATGAAAGTCGCGCACACAGAGAATCATGTACGATCCATAGTAAAGATATGCATAATGCAATTCGGAATTTATTAAAAAATTAATTTATTATAGTAAAATCAAAATTAATTGTTGGATAAAATATAAATCTATTTTAATGTAAAGGGCATTTCTAGTATCAAAAATAATTTATTTTAAAACAAGAATAGGTAATTGGCAAATACATTGTAGATATTATATATATATATATATATATATATATATATATATATATATATATATATATATATATATATATATATATAATTTTCCCTCAAATAAATTTCAAAATGAAAAAGCTTTCAAAATCTCGTATTTAAATTTTTTTTAAAATAGAGTTGGCTGACCGCAACTTACGTACTTTCGGGCCACATGCGGCTCGCGTGTTGGACACCCCCGCTATAAGTCACACAGGTGAGCCATACATAGTCATCTCAGTCCGACGCAAAATGCACACTCTAACGCATCTCTTCTTCACAATAGCGGACTATCATTATTGAACACACGTGTACCAAGGTCACGTGTTAAACGAAAGATATGGACGGCTGACAACAGGTGCGGTCGGTCTATCGTCCGCTTGAAGAAGAAAAGCAATAAAAGTGGCTTTTCGCCTGAGGAACCGGAAAGCACTAATAAGGAGTAGCAGACTGATGGTCATCAAAGGAGCTACATTACAGGGGAGACACGCAGAGACAATAGAACATAAAACTTGTAAGCTCCAACCTGTTTGCTCTATGACTGCACATGGTAGTGAGTGTAGTCTGACCAGTCATAGATTTTACTTCGAAATATTGATTGTACCAAAACGTATTATTTTAGCTCGAAATATCAAGTGATTTTCTAGGGGCAGAGTATATACTTCGAATTAGAGAGAGGTTCGTAATATCGAAGGCTTGAATTAGAGAGAGTCGAATGTATTTGTTTTCTGGCTAATGCGAGCATTTTAACTTATCCAAGTTGTATGTACATAAAAAGCTCCATTATTGTAACAAAAACTTTATGGAAATTGAAGTGTTTTAAAGAGACTTTTTAAATGACTTTGAGAACAATTTTAAGGGATTTAATACAGAGAAAATGCATTTTAAAGGTTGTTCAGCGTGAAATGAGGTGAATTAATGCAAATGCAACAAAATTGTATGAGCGTAATGGGCAATATACATATTATTTATGACCTGCAAATATACTTAAGGAAAGCATAAAGACGTCTATATTACAAAAGAATTTTAGTAAAACCAAAACATTTCTTACATATTCATTAGTCTTCCTTGTGTAATATTACACAATTGTGTAACTCAGAGAAATATAACTTTTAAATATTTGTACCACTGAAGAAAAGGGATTTCTTCTCGAAAAATATTTTTTATTCATTATTGTCATCTGCATGGTTCATTTTATATTTGAACGGATCTATTTCTTTATGTTTTGCATATAATGTATCACAAATGCCTACACAAATACTATTCCGATAAATTCTTCACATGTTTGCAATTGCATTGGGGATGTTACAGAGCTTTCTCATACTAGATAATATTATAAGTATTCCTGAAGAATGACTAATTTAATTCATTAAAAAAGCTGAAATCAATCTGTAGCTTGCGAATTATATTAATTAAAATTAAATTTAAAATAAGCGTTACTGTGAAAACAATTTTATATAAATAAGAAATAATAATTTTTTTATAATTTTATATCTGATTACAGGTTTTTGGAGTGCGAAAATAGATTAATATGTGAAAAGTTTCTAATTTCAACGTTGAAAATATTTATACTAAATTTCTTTGTTTAACTACATGAACACGCGCATCAACATTCAATACACAGATTTATTATCTAATTATTATTTTGACTGTAATAAAATATAACATAGAATATACTGTTTCTTGGAAAATAATTATTTCTCTAGAAATTAAGAATTATCAGTAAAAATTGTCGTTTTATTAAAACCACGAGAAAAATTAGGATATATTTTTAAGTGGAATTTTAAAAATTTTGCGTTTCCGATATCTAAAGGTATAAAAAAAATAAAATGTAAAAAAAAGTCCCTTGATTATAAACTATGTAACAAAAATAGAATTTACCTTCAGATTTACTCTGTAAATTTAACAATGGATCTAAAATTTATACTGTCCTTTATAAGATAAATCTTATCGGTTCACACATTATTAGCTTGTAAAACATACGTATTAGTTGTTCTGTTTACGAGGGGTTATTGATAAGTAAGGCCTCCAATAGTAATATAAAATAAGTTTCTGACAAGGTAAAATAATAACAGAAGTATCAGAATGAAGGAAATGTATTTCTCTTACATATTGTAAACTCATTTCTCAACATAGCCACCAATAACAGCTTCATATTTGTTCAATCGTTCTATCCATTTCTCCATTCTGTCCATGTAGAAAGATTCTGGTTGGCTGCTTATACATTTGCTCACAGTTTCCTGAACTTCTGCATCCTGGATTCATCATTATATCCCAGAAAACAAGAGGCCATCTATGGAATAGCGTCATCCTGGTTCTTCGAGTGTCAAGAAATTCAGCGACAAAAGTCCTGCTCACCATCTTTTCGGATGCAAGTGTTGTTCTCTACACTGAATTTATGACTAAAGGTTTAACAGAGAATTACAACAGGTACACTGTGCAACATTACAATCACTGAAGCAACGCATCCGCAAAATCAGACCGGAAAAAACGTCTTTCTTTTGCATCAAGACAATGCAAGATCACGTTGCAGTGCAAAAACACAGAACGTCTTGGTAAAACTGAACCTCTCAGTGGTCCCACAAACTCCTTACAGTCCAGATTTAGCACCGTCGGACATTTGATTGTTCCCAGAATTGAAGGAGACGTTGAAAGGTCAAAGTTTTTCAACGGATACTGAAGTTCAAACAGCGGTGCGCAAATGGGTACGCAGCCAACCAGAATCTTTCTACATCGACGGAATGAAGAAAAGAAAAGAACGATTGAATAAATGTTTAGCTGTTAGTGATGACTACGTCGAGAAATGAATTTTTAATATGTAAGAGTAATAAATTTCCTTTATTCTGATATATATCTGTTATTATTTTACTTTTCCGGAAACTTATTTCATACTATTGAAGACCTTGCTTATCACCCCCCTTTTGTATCAATTGAATTGCGATAATCTTGGGTATATATAATTAGGAGTTCACAGCTAGCAAAGAAAAATTAAGAGAGAACGAGGAACCTTCTCAAGTCCCATCCTCGTTATTTTGTCTTGGTGCAAAATGATGAGATACGCATTAATAATTCATAAAACTTAATCGTCTTTTCATACCTTATTATTGTTCTTAAGCATTATGATCTTTTTCTACTATAAATAAAATATACAAACGTTACTGCGTATGATATTGATATTGATTCGACATCGATGGATGCATTTATACTTGCATTTATACAAAATTATCAGTATCTTAGTTTCTATAGAATTATCGATCTCTCAATTTCTACAGGAGTATCAGAGTATCAACTTTCCTCTTTTCTAGAGTTATCTCAGTTTCTAATATTCTTAGGAGTTGTCATTCTCCCAATTTCTAAAAAAGTATCTCAACCTCCTAAATTGTACAGTATTTTTGGCGACTTGTGTCAAAATTTGAAAAGGTTTTTTTTTCTCCCATTTTAATACATTCTTTTGAGCTGAACATTTCTATACACGATTGTTTTGGGTGACAATACGATAATTTAATTGTAATTAGTTAAAATTATTTGACTAAAACTAATTATTTAAAAAAATTACAGATATATTCACGAAGACTTCATTTTTAGTGACTTGGGTCAAAACTTTAAAAGACTTTTTTTTCTCTCGTTTTATAACATTCAGTTGAATTGAAATTTTATATACACGGTTGCTTAGGGTGGCAATACGATACTTTAATGACAATTTATAAAAAGTAGTTGCCACTTAATATTGTTATTCTGTGTTATATGTATATACATATTTATTTTAATTGCAATTATTTGATAAAAAGTAACTATAAAATAAAATTTTCCTTTGTTGATCTAAATAGGAATTGATTTCAAATTTTTTTTATATATTACTTGTTTTTACTTCAAGTATACGATACAATATGTCGTGTTATACATCATATAACATTTATTTTATAACATTATGCATTACTTAATATTTACATAATGTAATATTATAATATATAAATATTTATATAATATAATATAATGTTTTGTTGTAATATTATATTCAAAATATGCATGCTGCGTTACATATTCCCAGTTTGTAATTTTTTAAACTTTTTAGAAGCCTAAAGGAATGCACTTCATGCATTTCTACACATGCATTTGGAATTATTCTTTTATCTTATGGTCTGCTCAATAATACATAACGATGTATATGTATAAATGTATACTTGCCTGATTTCTGATAGAAAATTGCAGTTTGCAGCATGTATGTTATAAACATTACAATTTCAAGCAGCTGATTAGTCTACAGAAGTGTTCTGTATCTTTTTTAACCGAAGGGTAAAATGCATACACAAAAACTACTTCCCCTCATGCTGCTTCAATTTTAATCTTTGAACAAGACATATTGTAGAAAGAAGAGAAATTCTGCAAAGCTTGCATTTTCCCCGTGCACATATGAAATTCAAAATGTAGACATACTCTTAAGCATTATTTCTTTCTTATAAAGCGTTTCACTATATTTTCGCTCTTTCTCTACCTCTCCTTCCATTTTGAGAAAATCGCAAGTTAGTGCAGTTATTTGGATGAAAAATGAGCAAAAAGAGAGCTTGAAGAGAAAATCGCAGTTGGAAATATTTTTTTTCTCCAGAGTTCTTATCCAGTTTACTTCCCCTCGCGTAGGGTAAAAGTACTCATCTGAAAACTACTCAGCGTCGAACGTTATATCCTTGTTTTAGGTTTTACCTCTTTTCCTATTGCGAAATGAATAAGTTACAAAAGGATTTTCGTTCGAGAAGACACCATGTCAAAAACAGCTTTTGTAAAAAAAAATTATTTACAAGGTTTTGCATTTATAAGCCGATTTTAAGCACCTAAAAAAATCAAATCGAAAGTTATTGTTGTGTAGTTTTATAAATGATCAAAAGTCACTATACTTGAAAATGGGGGAAAAAATAGTGTTTTACCTACCATTTAATTCCACTTTTCGAATGCCTGCTTTCACCAGTAATGAACTTAATTTTCTAAATAATGTTTTAATGGCTATACATTTCTCTTATGATTCATACTGGGTTAAATGAAAACCCATACAAAAATCAAGGATTTTTTTTTATCTAACTGTGCTTGAAGTGACATAATGCAGTGATTTATATGTCAGGTCAAAAGGAATTAAAGGTAAAACTGAAATAATAAATTATTCAGAATTTTACAAATATTTTGAGGCTGTACACACCCTAGCGCATGTTCTCACACATACAAGCTGTATATTTTAATTTAATTACACTACACAACATTCGAGACTCAGTGGTCGTGGCCTATCACGCTTTTACATCACAGGTCCTGGGTTCTATCCTCGGGCTGGGCAAGGTCGACTTAGCCTTTCATCCCTTCAGTGGATCGATAAATGAGTACCAAGCTTTCTTGAGGTCTAAAAACACTGGTGGTTTCACTTCAGATTGGCCATCTGATTAGGACATCTGCTCATGCACCTCAGGGCCCACGGTCATGTATACTGAGTTGGGCGCAGTAGGCCTTGTCCCTCATGGGCCGTTGCACCACTGAGTTAAATTTATATATATATATACACAGTCCAGTCAAATTAATGTGACTATCACACACTTTCGACGTCGACGTTAAATAACCAGTCACAGAAGGCTAGTAGCAACACAGTGCAGTTGAATGTATATAAAGAGTGTGTGAGAACTTCGGAAAACATTGCAATCGCGTTGGCGGAGCGATTTATCCGACGTTTAAAAGGGCATGTTCATTGGCTTTTGGGCCACTCGTGGAAGCATTTTCGAAATGGCTGAATTTGTGTTCGCATGCCTCCGTAGTAAAAATATACCGTGTGTGGAAAAATTGGACTTTTCAAAATCAGTGACGTGGGAAATGTGGTGTACCACGGGCCATAGGTGACAGAGGCGAATGACAGCTACTTAAATGCGTTCTGGTGAAAAGACGTGCTACTGTTGAGCAACTGACTGCCCAGATGACCCAAGGGGCTACCAACAGTGTTTCCCAAACTAATGTTCAGCGAACGTTGCTGCGTCTGGCCTCCTAAGCAGAGGACTGGTTCCTGCACCTATGCTAACTGCTGCTCATCGGCAACAAGGGCTAGAATTTGGGGGCCAGTACGGCAAATGGACGTCCACTGAGTGGCAACAGATAGCGTTTTCCGTCGAATCACTTTTTAAGTTCCGTCGGACAGATGGACGTTGGCATGTCCGGCGTGAAACCTATGACAGCAAACACCCTGCAACTATTGCTGGAAGGGACAAGGTTGGAGGCGGGAGCTTTATGGTCTGGGGAATGTTTTCTTAACATTCTCTGGGTTCACTCATCATTGTGGAAGGCACGATGGATCAACAAGAGTACGCATAGGTCCTTGCGGACAATGTCCACCACTATATCAGCGTTGTTTTTTTCTTAGGATTATTTCATCTACCAGCAGGACAATGCGAAATGTCATACAGCTGGCAGTGTACGTGTGGGGTTCGAGGAGCCACAGGGGGAGTTTACCGTTCTCCCCTGGCCACCAAACTCACCCGACTTAAACCCAATTGAGAATCTGTGGGGCCATCTCGATGGGATTGTTCACGCCATGGATCTTCACCCGCGTAATCTAGCGCATCTGGCCATGGCACTGGAATCAGCATGGCTCAACATCCCAGTGAACACCTTTAGAAACCCGATTGACTTTCATCCTGCACGTCTCGCAGCAGTCCGCTTTGCGAAATGTGGTTAAGCTGGCTTTTGACAGGTGGTCACATTAATGTAACTGGACTGTGTACATATATATATATATATATATATATATATATATATATATATATATATATATATATATATATATATATATATATATCAGGCACCAGGCCTGCTGGTAAAATGAGGAGGGCATCATCACAAAAATAACGTCATTATTTTGCTTCTATCACACAAAATCCTACATGGAGGCCCTTTGGCGCGCAACCGAGTAGAAGAATAGACAAAAATTTGGCGAGGAGTCACCAGCTGTGTCTTTTCGAGTATGCGCAGCGCTCGCTCTTCCTTTAAATAGGCTTATTTACCCACAAATCCTTACGCGATGGTAAAGAGTTCGCTCTATTTTCATTTATTACTTGCTTAATTTTGAAGCTAAACTTCGTTAATACTAATACTCGTCACGAATACTGAGATGGCACAATCATGGGCTGTTGCGCCACTGAGTTTGGTTTGTACTACACACCATTAATACATGAGTTTTATTCTTTATATCTTATTTATCATTATAACAAAGATTTTTAATTATTAAGACTTAAAAAGCATAATAGAATGGAAAAATATAGTGTGCACACATTCACACGCGTACACACACAACCAGATTATTAAGACAAAATTTCGAAAATACAGTCATACCCTTATTTAACGAAATCACTAAATCTCGAAAAAAGAAGATTGCTATATAGGAAAATCGTTAAATAGAGATTCATTTTTAAACATTCTTCTGTTCTTGGTGCAAGCAAAAAGTTAACAAAATAGAGCTTCGTAAATTGGAGGTCCTACTACACTTCAACAACACTCTTTTGGTGGCAAAAAATTATATAAAAATAAAGTGCTCATAGAAAAATAAATTGCCAAAACTATTTCAGAAATCACAGGTAAGGAGTTATTAGTTGTTAGCTGTGTGATGGATTACTAAAACAGTTAAGAAATCGCGGAGGAACAATCACTACAAAAAAAAGAAAGTCTTTGTTTTTTATATGCTTTTTCCGATCTTATGCGACTTATACTCATTGAGCCGGACGGGAATTAGACGATTAATGCCTTCCAGAGTTCCTCGTTAATTTATTGATGTTGATCTAGTATTTATACTAAAGAGGAAAAAGTGTTCTTTGACCGTGTATTGTCTTGGGAGATCGTGGAGGCTGAAGCACATAAAATCTCACTGTCTAGAATCCTTTCTTGATGTGGAAGTTTAAAGCGACTGAATAGCCATGAACATCTGGTTTTCATTACAAAGTTTTTTCTCGTTAATTCACTGTATTTTTATAATGTAAGACGTTCATTAAAACATTATCACATAAAATCAGATTTACAAAGGGAAATTGATTAACGGTTATCTGTGTAATCACATGAAAAAAATATCATGAAATCGTCTTTTTCTGTCAAATCGAAGAAATTAAGTATTTTTCTAGGGCGCAAAGTACTTTTGTTTTAAAAAACTGTTAAAAAAAATCTCCATCTTCATTAAAAAATCAGTGGTTGTTTTCTTTAACTTTAGTTCTAATGAGTTAAATTAATCTTCTTCATCGAGATGACTTTCTCTATTATATCTCATACATTACATTGTTACGAATTTTGTGTAAAATAGTGTAAATAATTTGTAATTGGATGTGTAATGCATTTAAATTGCTCTAAATTATATTTAATTTATGTTAAAATTGTAATATTCGCAAGCAGCGCTGTCCTTTACGTTATAATGGTAATTCAATGGGAACTTGGCGAAATCTTGGCAATAGAGCCAGAAAAGCTTAGAATATTAATTTAATTTTTTGGAGGTTATATATACTTAATTATATTTATTTTTTATATTATTAGCCGTCCATCTGGTATAGTGGTTAGTGACGCTGACTGCTATTCCGTAGGGCCTGGGTTTGAATCCCGGATAAAATATGGATGTTTGTAAATGTACAGTACCTTCGCGGCATGGGGGTACTCTAAATAGCCGTTGAGCCCAAAGTCCTCTCGTGAGGTTGGTGGAAAGGGAAGAGAGGTGGCAGGCCCTTGAAACTTCTCGAAATTTCTTTGATAAAATATAATCTGAGGGCTTTGGATTAAGAAACAGAACGTTTTTTTTTGTCCTTCATAAGCTTTGTGTGCACATTTATGTGTACTCAGTGCTGTCCTTATATTTTGTGTAAATGTCTTCTTGTGCAATGTGCCGTCTCTTAAGAAACATCATAAATAAAGGAAAAATAAATCCTTTATCAGGCTTTCCTGAATGCTTTCGTCTATAACTAGCTAAAAATGATCCAGAAAATCTTCGTATGTGTAATATTGTGCAATAAAAAAATGCTGGGTTCTTTAGAAAAATTTTACTTTAAACTTTTGCTTTTGCTGATCCTTAATAAGTAAACAAAGCACAAAAACCTCTACAATAGAAAGAAAACATATAATTCATTGATATTAGATTTATGACATTGAGAAAACTATAAATATGATTGAATGTAAGCAGAGATTATTATTGTTATAACCACATAATTACATTCTACATATTTAAGTGCTGTAGTAAACATGAATGTTATAAAATAACGCATTGAGAAACTTCTTAAAATATTTCAGTTGAAATCTTAGCCAACACTGGTTAGCAACAAAAAGCAATGACAAGAAAGACTACTCACCTATGATAAAGCAGACAAACTGCAGTGTGAAGAATCGTGTTGATCAAGTGATAACCGAAAGGATTCAGTTCATGAAACCAGTAATTGATCCGAAAAGTCAGTACGCAAAGGGGTCGATAAGATTTATGGCTTTCTTCCTAAAAAAAATATAAGATAAAGTAAATATTTAGCCCAAAAGAATTTTCTTTACCGTGCATGATATAAATACAGTACAATGTAATAAATGAACTGCAATATACAATGTAATAGTAATATGCATACTCAATAGATTTACATTAATTATTGTCGTCCAACCGGTATAGAAGTTAGCGACGCTGACTGCGATCCCGTAGGAACTGGGTATGAATCCCGAAGAAGGCATGGATGTTTGTAAATGTATAGCGCCTTTGCGGCATGGGAGTACTCTAAATAGCCGTCGAGCCGCAAGTCCTCTCGTGTGGTTGTTGGAAGGGGAAGAGAGGTGGGAGGCCCCTGACCACCTCCAGGGTTTTCTCCCTCTAAATTGGGGTGGAACCGAGCAAAAACGTACTATCACCTGCATGGTGTCTAAGGCTAACGACAGGCGTAAAATTCTAGCCCTTAATTTCGCGGGCCTCGACCTGACTTCGTCAGACAGGTGGCATAAGTCACATTAGTTATTTTTAATATTCTCTCAAAGAACTACGCTCCTACAACAGCCAAGGGGTCAATGCTACTAGCTCTAAACCAGGGGTCAGCAACCAATGGCACGTGTGCCACATGTGGCACGTGGTACGATTCTCAGTGGCACTCTACACTACTCTACAAGTTCACCAATATTTGAGTGGATATAAGTTGATAAATTTGTAATGGACGTTATTTCACAAACATCTTCAAAATTATGGACATTTACGGAATTACAAAAAAAAATATAGCTATTTCGTAAACTATTAATGCCCTTTCGGGGGAGATTTAATTGCTTTAGGAGAGAAAATTGCTTATACTCTGTTTTCCGCTTTTGGTTCTACATATCTAAGTAAAGAAATTTTTTCTCATATGAAAAATATTTTGAATCCTGAAAGAAATTGTTAAAAAACGGGATGCTCACAATCGTGTCGAATTGAAAGTCACAAATTATATCCCTGAATTTGCGATATGAAAGCAGAGCGGTGCAAGCACTAGGTGCGCATTAAAATTATTATTTTTTTAACTATAACGAAGGGAAATATGTTTTTTGTTGTCTATTTCTTATTTTAATAAATATATTTAAAAATCATAATATGTGTACAATTTTCATTTTTTAAATTTTTGGTGAAGAAATATTTATATTTAATGCTGTTTATTTTTATATTAAGAAATAGCTTTAAATCAGGGGTGAGCAGACTTTTCCAGGGTACGGGCAACTTCTAATTTTTTCAAGGTCTTGAGGTCCACCCAGTGGCGTAGGCGTAATGAGCTAAAATAAGATATACAATACAGTCGGACCTCCATTTTACGAACCTCTATTTTACGAATTTTTCTATTTAGTGAACTTTATCCTGGAAGCAAGAACATTTTATGATTTTCTTCGTAAAATAAACTCCAAATCTCAAAATGCATTTTCTATTTAGCAAACTTCTCTCTTATGATTCGATTTTTTGTCTTCCGTATCTTTTAAAATATTTCTAGATCTTAGTATGATGAAATGATTATTAAGTCTTAGTAAAGGCGGTCTAAACCCAGTGGCTGAGTGATAGTGTACCTCGTTTTCACGCTACAGGTCCGGGGTTTCAAATCCCAGCCTGGGCAAGGTCGACTCAGCCTTTGATCCCTTCAGATGGTCGATAAGTGTTTAGTTCCCAAGTTTACTTGGGAACTAAACACTGGGGGTTTCATGTTAGGCTGACCACCTAAACGAAACATCTGCTTATGCACCTCAGTGCCGAAGGTCACGAAAACTGAGATATACTCAGTAGGCCTTGGCTCTCTAGGGCTGTTGCGCCATTGAGTTAAGTTGAGTGAAGACGGTCACACCAAAATGTCTTGGCGGTCCACCGTTCAATCGCGAACGACATAATGCCAAATTTGGCTTTAAATGATGCAAAATTAACATGTAATACAACTCTAAATTTATATTATTGGCCTCTATTCTCTAACTTTGTAAACATTATTGCGGGAAACGATTTTTTTTCAAAAATATCTTACGGTGTGGCA
Source organism: Trichonephila clavipes (assembly GCA_019973935.1). Classification (NCBI taxonomy): domain Eukaryota; kingdom Metazoa; phylum Arthropoda; class Arachnida; order Araneae; family Nephilidae; genus Trichonephila; species Trichonephila clavipes. Next base: position 92,507 of record BMAU01015953.1, read on the forward strand.
CGCTGAATCATATTGGTAGATTGGTTTGGTATGCCACAGCTAAAAGTTTCCCAACCTTTGATCTGAAACGTTATTGTTTTCGTAGGGTATTTTGTTGAAACCCTGTTACCACTAAGAATCCACCTTTATTGGAGTCGGTGCAGTTTAAATATCTTGCAGCTCAATATTTTCGTGATGTAGAAGTCTGGAGAATAACGTACCATCTCAAGTGTCAGTCTCGTTTCTTGACCAAGAGAATTAAGGTATCCCCTGACTGGTTTAAAATCATCATTTCCATAAATAAATCTAAATTTATTTTATAGTCTATTTTTATAACCTGTTTAATAAGCTTTCTAAAACTATCGTACTTTTAATTCTGAGTCAGTTAGAAAAAAGTTATAGCTGTTTTTGTTTGAGGAAGTAAGCCCAAATCGAAACCGGAAGCGTGACTTTTAGGTTGATTTTCACCGGCAAAATGAGATTTTTAATCTTTTAAAATATTTTAACGGATTATTTTTATGTTTAGTAAACTTTATATCATTTTATAAATGTTTTAATATATATATTTTACTTTAAAATAGGCAACGGTTAACTGATTGCAATGATTATGCTCGTTTGATTTAAACGAATTGCTATCTTTTTATCATTTGTGTTCAAAACTAGATATCTGTAACTTTTTTATTAGTACTTTTTCATAGAGTTATAGTTATTTTCAATTAAATTAAAGTTGTCATGCCAAAAACAAGATCAATGACGCCAAAAAAGGAGAGATTTCCAGAGAGCAGTATTTGTTGGAGAAACGTCGATAGAAATATCAACAGATCTTCCAAATTCAGCCATTAATTATATTAAAAAGACTTATTAGGAACTTTGTGATCAAAATCTCCTACGAAAATATCTTCACGGAAAAGCTCAGAACTGCAATGAAAGTCTTAATAATGTCGTATGGAGTATAATCCCGAAAGACAACTTTATTAAGCACCAAACAATCCGTTTAAGAAATTATGTCGCAATAATACTTTTTAATTTTGGGTTTTCTGGTCTATTACCTCTACTTCAAAAGTTATGGATGAAATTATGTTCTGAAATGAAAGGATATTTATGGTACCTCGAAAAAACGAGAATTGTTGATTCTACGAGGCATTCTAAACCAGATAAGATACTGTCTCGTAAAAAAAAAAAGACCCTTCAAAACTGTAAAAGTTTGAAGTATGAGGTTCAGGAAGGCACAACATATACAAATCTGGAGAGTTTTAAAACCTTCCTAAATCATTAAAAAGTTTTATTGCAAATATAAACCTTATTTTGCATTTTGTGAAGAACGGTAAGTGATATTTCTTAAAGTAAATGAAATATTCGTATGAAATTTTTTGAGTTTGTTATTTGTATTATATAATGAATGCTTTCTGTTAAAGATAAGGGTAATTTTTCAATTAAAGTATTTTTTATGTAATTTTATATGAAAAAAAAAGTTTTTAAAGAAAATTCTGGGTTTTTTCATCTTGAACACGTGTATTTCACAATTTTACAGAAGAATTTCAGCTTTTTAGTATAAAGCATAGTTAAACGTTAAAGAATTGTATTCCTGAAAACATTTTATTTATTTTTGTGATATATATATATATATATATATATATATATGACAGGCCCCAGGCCTGCTGGTAAAATGAGGAGGGCATCATCTTCACAATATTCCTTTATTACGCTTTCATCATATATAATCTAACATGGCGGACCTTTTGCCGCGCAACCGGGTGTTACCAAATACAACATCGCTGCGAGGAGACACCAGCCAAGTCCTTTCTTAGTATGCGTTCGCCTTCGTCAGCGCTCGTTGCTCCTTTTAACAGGCTTGTTTACTCATAAATCCTTACGCGATGGTAAAGAGTTCGCTCCATTTTCATTTATTACTTCCTTAATTTTGAACCTAAACTTTTCAACCCTGACAAATATATATATATATATATATATATATATATATATATATATATATATATATATATATATATATATATATATATATATATATATATATTTAGAGTTGTTTGCAAAAGAACAATTTTTTGTAATATTTTTTGGTAGAAATTTCTCAATATTTTGAAAAATATTCTTTCAAAAAATTCTTCTTGCTGTATTTTTATATTTTCGTAACATACTTAATTAAAAAATAACAACTAAATGATTATTTAAGTTATATTTTACAAAAATTGTCTCTGAACCGAGCCGGATACCTTAAAAGCGATTTGTATTTAAACAAAATCAGTTAAAATGTGTTAAATATGAAATTGAAATGAGTTTTCAGCAAAAATATATAAAGAATTTCTATATTTGAAATACATTTTTTAAAAATGTACCTCCATGAATGTTTATTTAATCTGTAACAATAATATTTTGTATTAGGTTAAAAGATTGAAACTAGGATCATTAAAATATTTATTGATAATATAAAATCATTCATTTTTAAGGAATTTGAACGAAGAACTTCAACAAAAGCTCCAAATTTGTTATTTCAATTTTACAATGACTTTAGGTATGAATTTCATTATTATTCTAGTTAGGAGAGGGGGTATATTTCTCAATATTATATATAAACAGAAAATTATATTTATAAGACATTAAATGTTTTGAGCTAATTTTTTGAAATATTTGAATGAAAAAGAAAAGGATAATTATTTTCAAAAATGATGATGATACTACATATTTACAGAAGTTTTATCTTTAAAGTAATTTCATTCAATAATTTGACCTTTTAATTATTATAATTAAATTTTAAAATGTAATACAAATTTAAAGTCACGTTTTTAAATATTCTCAATCAAATTATGAATTATGAACTTAAAAGAAAGACAAAGAAATGGCAAAATTTTATAGATATATTTTCTGATAAAAGAAATTTGAAATTAATTTTTACTCACAGATCTTCTTTTAAGTTTAAGAGATTTTCTAGTAATAAAAAGTGAATCTTATTACGGAGATGTTACAAGGAATTAAAAAAATATATTCTTTTCGTATAAATTATTTTCTGACGTCGAAAAAAAAATGGCTTAAAAGTTTTATAAAAAAACAAAGAATAGAATTTTGCCCATTAATATTGCATTAGAAGCTGTACAAATAGTGAACCTCGAAAATTAAAAAAAAAACGAATTACGAAAACTCTTCTGAATTCCATAAGAGAATTTTGAGGCCTTATTTGATTTATTACAGGCTAGCTCATATTTTTTTAACTCATCGACTTTTCATGGAATTAGAAACTTAAGGCTGTCGGAAAGCTCAAATTTCTTTTTTGACAATTTGAGATTTTTACATTTTTAAATTGTACAGAATTTAACTTCCTAAAAATACATTACTATAACCTCTAGGATAATTAGAAGCCCTTAAAACCTATTTTAAATATTCGTTAAAACTGGCCACGCCCATTTGAATGGCGAAAAATGTAAACAAATCACTTCGTTTTTGCTTAAAAGTTGAACGTCTGATACAAGCCAAAACATTTACCTTTTATTGTAAATTAAGCCTTTTATTTTTTATTTACTAGCCGAATAGAAGCCTCACTGTGTACATTAAAATCAATATATCTTAAAATGTAAATTTTGTTGTTCGATGCACCTTTTCGGAGAAACTACTGTTCACAGGTATGTAAATTTTTTATGAATTATTCATAATGATGTCTAATATATACTAAAATGAACTTTTTGAACTTAAAATTCATTTTTTATAAATTCTTTTATGTGAAAATGAGTCAAATTTTGCAAAGTTTGATAAAATATTTTATAAATCGTGAAAAAATTCAAAATTAGCTAAAAGTGCATTTCAGTATATTGAAAAAGGTGTATTTTAATTGTATGAAAATTTCAAGTATGTACGTATTACAGATTTTGAGAAAAGGTACAGTGAAAACAGCCAATTTAACATTGTCAGGATAGAGACAGAGAGAGGTTTCCAACTGCCCTTTACTCTCAACACGATTCTAATATCAAAGGCTTGAAATATATAATGCCATTTTTAGTTAAAAACTAATACTATCATTTAAAATGAAGAGAAAATAAGGTTAGAAAACACTTGATTTTATTATTTTTTGAAAAATAAAAATTGGATTGACTTTTTAAAGCAATTTCAGTTTTCATTTTACCCATCATAAACTCAAAACTTATCTATCTCTTCAAATTAATACTGACATAGGAAATTGTGGGTTTTACAGGATACTCTCTATTGGATTTGTGGATTTACACTTTATTGGATTTTACAGGAATACTGAGGAAAAATACCGAATACAAATAAAAAAAATCAACCCAAAATTTCCTATTTAACTTCCTTAAGAACAAAAGAGAAGGAATGGAGATTTGCTTTCTTGAAAATAAAATCTCGTTTTCAAGATGAGATAAATTGAATTTTTGAAAAAATTTAATAATGAAATATCCTGCTAAGCAGTTTTTATTATGGGAGGTATCCTCAACAAATTTAATACTCTGGCAAATTGGGTTTTGCCGGGTATCCGAAAGAGGAAACGTATATTTTTTCCTATAAAAGATTGTTCCTTGTGTATTACTTCAGGCAGTATGAGACAAGAAAAGAAGATAAATATTAGAAGTTAGAATATCTAAGTACTCTCTGAAGTTTATTTGATTACGATTACCCATTTATTAGTGAAAATAAAAACAATCTTTTGGACCTGCAGTTATACGAAATAATTAAATAATATGTGATTTTAGCTAAAATTTTTAATGTATACGATTGATACATAAATCAGTTTCAAGTGTTATTAAATAAAATAGGAATGCAACATATAAATCGGAAATCATAAACGTACGAAATATGGAGCGTATAAGCCGTGAGTGTGTTATTTCTTTAAAAATTTACTCAAAATTCGAAATCTGTATTTGTTGAATTAAAATTTCTTAAAGCTCACTGGAATTTTTAACTTTGTCTCCATTAAGGTGAAAATGTTGTCAAACGGTGGAATATTTTTGAATTATGTTTCCATAAAATAAAACGCCAGATGTCCACGAAAATAATTTTATTTCTCAAAGTTTTTCTTTCAATACCATTTTCCTTTAATTCATTATCTTATACTCTTTGTGTGCTAATCAGACTTTCTATGTCATTTTTTTTGTTTGGTAATGTTGTAAATTTTGCTTGAAAATTTGAATGGGGAACGAGATTGTGGACCTATGCTTCAAGTCCTGGAGAAACAGTTCGTTGTATGATGTTCATACCCTTCAGACGTTTCAATAACTGAATGAGAATTTTACGATTTAGTTAAAAACTCTGATTCAGGCAAGGATTTCAAAGGATTTGTGTAACTTTTTTTCTTTTAGAATAATAGTTTTATTTGAAAAAAAAAGCCTACAGACAATAATTAAAGATTAAAACAACATTTTAAAGCTTGGTTAACATGATTGTTTTGGATGATAATACAATAAAAAATGTTTAAAATTAATTGATTTAAACTAATTTTTTACAAAACCCACTTCTCTACAGAGCGTGTCAAAACTTGAAAGGTGTTTTTTTTCAATTCCTACCATTAACTCACACTCTCTATTTATTTATCTTGGTGAAATTTTCAATCGTTAATAAAATACATTTTAAAGCACTCAATTGAACTGGTAAAATTTAATACTTGAATATTGGCGGCATGATTGTTTTGGATGATAATACAATAATATTTAAATTATAATTAATCCCAAAAAAATTAATTGATTTAAACTCAAAAAATTATCTAAAGAATTACAAATACAGCCACGTTGGCATCATTTTTGGCAACTTAACGACCCTTTTGGTGGCTTGTGTCAAAACTTGAAAAGGTGTTTTCTCACGTTTTAAAACATTCAGTTGAACTGAAATTTTATATACACTATTGTTTTGGATGACAGTACGATACTTTCATGATAATTAATAAAAATTAATTACCACTTAATGTTATGATTCTGTCCTATGTTTCTTCATATTTATATTAATTGTAACTATTTAATAAAAAGTAGCTAAAATAAAATTTTTCTTTGTTGATCGTTTTTCTAAGTTTTTAGGAATTGACTTAAAATTTTTTTCACTATTTTTTTTATTACATTTTTTTTTTTTGTTTTTTTTGTTGAGTTAAGCGTATCCGCTTATTTAGAATTGTAACTATTTAATAAAAAATAGCTAAAATAAAATTTTTCTAATTTAATTGACTTAAAATTTTTTTCACTATATTATTTGTTTTTTTGTTGAGTTAAGCGTATCCGCTTATTTAAAAAGTTCCATAAATTTTCGGCTTTTACTTGGAAATATTTGGTAATTGAAGATTGAAAATTTGAACAAGATGCATATATATAAGAACTAATAGTAGGAGTTGAATAAAAATAAGGAAAACTATGACTAATCTGCTTAAATGGATAGTTCTGAAGTCTTAGAATTGTTTTCTCTGCATTTTTTTATCCAAGCACAATAATACTTTTTTTTATTATTTTAGTATACATTTCCTATGAGCAATTTATTTTAAATTACGATTTCTTCATTTTTTTATTCTAATCCTGATGCAAAAAATATTTATAAATGTTTCAACTCTCTATTTTTGATAAATTAAGATCTGAAACAAATGATTGAGTTTAAAAGTATGCCATTAACAATGAGAACAAATACTTATAAATATGTAATTAAATTAAATGTTTTATTCCTTATCAAGTAAGAATTTTTTTTACTCGCCATCTTAATTAACATTGTTAACAATGTGTCTGGAAATATAATTGCAACTTAATGAAATAATCATGAAAATGAAAGATATGTAAAAATTTATTTCTGGTGTGTATATATACATTTATTTTCTAAGCTCTTATCTAATTATTATTATTTTGTAATATATTTTCTCACAAAAAATAAAATGAAATATTATAATTTTTCCAAATAATTGTAATTGTTTATGCTCTTAAAGCAAATAATAAGAATTTAGGGAGGATGAATGTAAATCATACAGACATTTTTGAGTACTTAATTCCCTTATTAAAACGAATAATTAAGGGCGTTTACTGAATCGAAAAATGCCCATTGATACCGTAATTAAATCTTTAAAATTATTTTACCATGATAACACGTTATTTAGTTACGTAATTGTTATAATTTTCTTAGATATATAGATGGTGTTATAATTTTGATAAACTATTTGGCTATTATATTTGTTTCTTTAATTAAATTCTCAGACGAAAACACTGTTTATTTTGTTACCGTTCTTTAAATTAATTCCAATTTTTGATTTATCCACCTGTTAAAAGAATAATTTTTTAAAATTTAATTTTATTAATTGATATTTACTGAAAAGAAGAGAAAAAAACCATTTTTGTTCAACGTACATAAATAAAACTGAAAATAAATGTTGCAGTTGAAAAGCTTTTAGTTACATTTCTTATACAAAACAACAGGCAGGTTTTTAATGAGCGCTGATAGCTTCTAAGAGCTTTAAATATTTATATGCCATGCACAATCAGAGTTGTGTATAAGCGCCCGTGTGATGAGTGGGAATCTGAAAGAATAACACATAAATAACAAGATTAAAGAATCCTCGACTCCATAATTGTTTTAGACAATATTTTTCATTTCTGACTCCGTGAATTTTCTAACAACTTCGCAGTTAGAAAAACATATTTCTAAATTTGGGAATGACAGTTTGATGAAGTACTGTAATTGTGTTCCGTTCTCAAAGAGAGAAGAGAGGAAATTTTTTATTCGTTTTTGTAAATATATGTACATTTTTTTTTCACTTTTAAGAGGCATACATCGGTTCATATTCCGGAAGATAAACTATCAGACATAAAATATGACGACACTTTTCATAATTGCATTTTTCAACTTCTGGCTCTGGAAATATTATTCAAGGAGAAGGAGTGAAACGCAGTAAACGTTTCTTTGACTTTCTCCTCTCCTCTCCCTCTTTGTTTTTTTCTTACTTTCAATTTTTCGTCTTGTTCTCTCTCTGAAGAGAACACGAAATATAAATTGCTCATCTCTTTTAAAAATTGTCCTCGGAATTCCTTTTGTTTATTCTAGTTGAAATCTGCGAGAATTACATTTTTTTCCTCCCTCACAGATAGGGAAAAGTAGGGAAAAGAGAGGGAGAAAAGTGAAATGCTTCTTTGACTTAAAGAGTTTTGCTCCTAATGCATTTTTCGCAACGACCGTCCAAAATCGACGCAGGAAAAGTGATTTATAATACTCTGAAGCGATGCATACTGGCATTTCCTCTCTTTTTTTCTCCCCCCTCCCCCTAAACAATCTCGCACAATCTCGTTTCTCTGCAAGCTTTTCATCCGTCGCGGAATCGGGCTGCCTTTTCCCTGAAAATGCCATTAGTGAATTTTATTTCGGCCGAATTATTTTTGTTATTTATCTAGTGCGTAAAAAGCACTTCGGTGTTTTGATTAGATTATATATGCATTTACAAAGCATTTTTTCGTCGTGCAAAAATATATTTTTACACCCAATTCGTAATAGAATTCGATTTGATTTCGCATTTTCCCCTTTCACTTTAAAGTGTTTAAGCGCTTTGTACCGTGAGTAAATTTTTTTTTCCTTTTTCAACCTAAAAGGGAATATCTTTTTCATTTTTGAATGATTTACTGTCTGGGTTATGGAGGCACATTTTTAAGAAGACGATATCATTTTCAGGAAATTAAACTGCATCGTGATGGATGTATTCTTTAAGATTGTGTTATTAAAGCTTAGGAGTTACAAATGTGTACTTAAAAACTTTAAAACAAAATATAAATTACGGTATTCAGGATTTTGAAATTAATAACTTAAACAAAAAATGCTTTCTGAGAGAAATGTTTCTGTAAATCAATAAATAAATTTTTACAAATTTTTAATTAAATACACCGATAATTGAGAGATCTCTGTGTAATATGGGTTCAAATTGTTTTCTCATTCATCAATTTATTTTAGTTTTCACTAACGTTGTATTATATTAAATAGAATAATTGTATTTTAAAATGAGTGTGAGAGAGAAATTGCTTTTTTAATATAATACACATTTTATTTTTTTATAATCAATACTGTCATTTGAATATATAAATTAAATATTCTGTTCTAGAGAAATAGTTGCCAGAATAAAAATGTTTCCTTATGTCATTTTCAAAATTATTTAGTTTAAACAAAAAAAGAAAGTTTTTTTCACACGCACACTACATTTTTTTTATATAAATTTATAAATGCGTATTCGACAATTAAAGTGATTTTTATAGGACTCGATTAAGAATAATTTTTGAAATCTGGTGATGATCTCATTGTTATTTTTCCAGGAGATTGACAGGTAACATTTGCAGCATATAAAAATGATTCTTATATTCTTTGTTTGATTTTACATTTAACTATTACAGAAAATATGAAGGAAGAAAAATATGGATACATTCGATGAATTTAATTTAATATATAAAATAATTTAATTTTTTACGTTTTTTTATAAATGTATAATATTATAGAAATACTCTTAATTCAATTAGAGAATGATTATATTTATTTCTTCTACTTTATAATTAATCCATGCATTATACACACTGTATGTGTGTATTTACGAGTAATATACTTGTATTATCCTTTATTAAATCTTCACAAATGTATACCGAAACGTAATAAAATTTATTTAATGCTTGACTGAAGACGAAAACTGTATTTAAACCTTTTTTTAATTCATAGTATAAATGTCATTCAAATTGGAAGATCGTTACCTGAAAAGTAATGTTTTACAGAGAATTTTACTTAGCTTCCCTTGAAAAATATTTAAGCAGGTTCAATAAAATATCTTACTTGGAAATAAGGTATGCAAACAAAGTTTGTAATTGATTTTCTTCTTTATCATTCAGTACAAATAATTCAGTTTTTCAATTTAGTTTTAAAATACAAAAATAGCTTTTTAAGGGCAAACTATGACTTTTGTACAAACTTTGAAAATTGTTTGCAGATTATTTAAAATTCAAAGAATTTCAGTTATTAATATGAAACCCCAAAAATGATATTGTTTATCATTATGAGGAAAATATTCATAAAGCTATACACATTGTAATAAAAATGCATGTGATGCAAATACTAATTATATTAAACGTTCCCATAATGGACATTTTTATATAAAAATTATTATTATATGCAAACATATTCAGATGTTTCAGATGTTCATTTGACACAAAAAATGCCGAAATTTTCCGAATTTTATAAAATCATATAAATATATAATGATTAAAAAAATTATTTTAAGTATTTAGTCTTCAAAAACTACAGAAACAATAAATATCAGACAGTTTTCAGGTATTTATTGGCCTTTTAATGTAAAGTAACGTAGTACTTTTAAATGGTTTTTCATTGTGGTTAAAAATATTTTTATAAGGGAGAATTGTATGATATAATTATCTTTTCTTGCTTCTTTTGATAGAAATATTTTTTGGAAGTCACTAAGTTTTAAAGTCAGTTTTAATATTTTTACTATGTCATAAAAGTTCCTCATATCATTGGTATTATTTCGAAAGTCTTTTAAAAATTAAATTGAAATTTAATTGGAATTGGAAACGTGTTTAATTTAGAAAAATAATTTGAATTGTTGAATTTGAAATTGCAAAGTCGAGATCTCCATGTGGTGTAATACCAAAACCTATGATAAAATTCTTTGCTTTATACCTTTTCAGATTTTTCTGAAGAGATTTTAAAGCTTTGTATCATGATAATTAGTTTAAACATGCAGTGAAGAAAAAGTACCGAATAATTTTAATTATCTTAGAAACTATAAGTATTTTTAAGAAGAATTTGTGTCTGATATAAAGGCATAAGCATACCATTCAAGAAAAATTAAATGAGGATTCTATTAAAAGAAGTTTAGATATTTGGTGTCTCTTTTCTCCGAAAATCTAATTTTCCGATTGAATAAAATTTAAATAACATCGCTTTGTTTTTTTTATATATTGAATAACACCACCTGATGAAACAATTAGAAAATAGCTTCTTTATGTCACAATTAATATGTTGAAAGTTTTCCTGTCACAAATAATAGTTATTTCGTGGTACTACTATTATGTTTAAGAAATAATTTAATATGTATTACGTGTTAAGTTAAAGGAGTCTGTTTAAATGTTATAATTAATCGCTTTATTTTGTAACAAACGTCGTTGTCAATTAAATATGTTGTCTTCACACAAAAAGAGTCATTAGTTTGGTTTTGGACTTCAAGTTTGATTTTCCTGTTGTTGTGTTGAGTTGGTTATGCTGCTTTAATAGTTGATAATTAACAACCTTAGCTATAAACAAAATATTTATACATTTACAGAAAATTAAAAATTATTCTTAACTTAATGATTGAAGCCATTTCTTACAAGAAAATATTTTCTTATGGAATCTATTGCGATATTAATGTCAGGTAAAAAAAAACCTAGTTTCTTTTAGTATAAAAAATATAGCTTAATTTCCAATATCTTTTTCAAAACTCATAAACTTAGGTATGTATTATGAAAAAATTAAGTTCAAATTTTTTTACTGTGCATGTTATTTGTGCTATTTTACAGATTCTGAAAAAGAAATCACATTACAATTTTAAAAGAAAAAATGCCGTCGTAGCAAATTAAGTACCGTGTAAAATCAAACTGCTTTTCAAAAAGTCATTTTAAAGCAAAACACTTCTTTTATTTCATGCAACAGTAAACAACGGTCCACGCTGTCTGGAATGCTCCCAAAAAAGCTTCTCAAAATCAAATTTCGAAAATATGGTGGACGATGTTTCAACCTATACCTTACAAACTGTTTGCCAGAAGCCATGTAACACAGTCACACAATGTTGCAACCTAAAGTATAAAATGTCTAAAAATTTTATCAAGCTCCGAGATATTAACCGATCCTCTTTATAAAACTATGAAGTCTGTAAATTCTTTTTCTTGGCTTTATTACGCCCAACTTGAAAACAGTGGTTTTACCATAGCCTTATCAGCTAACTTCGAAATCTTTAAGACTAAGAATACTAGGGAAGAAGAAGGGGTCTGGTCCCTCTCTCCCTTCACCCCAAGGGTATATCTACCGTCTTAAACATCTGCCAATAAAAATGTCCTTTCCACTCTGAATGCTCATTGGAGGATGATGGGGTATACGCGCCATTGCAAAATTTAATTCCTCACGCGTGGCTTGGTCTTTCATTAGATCTAACTTTCGATTCACGTTCATGGTGTATGTAGGTGCCTTCTGGAGCATATGGTTACATTTTTTCCTTCGCTTTCTTTCCACATTTGTCTTTTCTGGGAAAAACCGCTTTTATCTTCAGAGATGGTGAATTTTTATGGAATTATCTGTTTCTTTCTTTTCTACGACGGAAAACTAAGAGTGAGATTTTTTTTAGATGATGTAGGTCTTTTTTCGTATTGTTTTACAGATTATGATTGAGTTTTGGTCCGGTGATCGTTATTGGATCTAAATTTCCGATTTAGAATTAAAGGAAAAATTGGCTACATTTTTTTTGCTTTTAATATATAATACATCATTTTACACTTTATTTCCAAAAATATTCCGAAATAAAGATATTTTCCCATGATTTTTTTCCAAGGAAATTTGAGTACTTTGCCCCACGCCCACGAAAATGTTAGGATGCTCTAAAGGATGATACATATTTGTAAAATAAACACTCTTATTGTGACTGCAAATCACTATATGAAATTCACTTAAGACAAAGGAACTGACACACAAATTACTACCTTAATAACAATTGATTTAACACTTGTAGTTTAAAGATGCAATTCACAGCAATGCTAATCGTCCTAAATTGACTAGTCTACTCCTTTTACTTGAACGCAGGTGGTTTCAACTACACTGATGGCCACACAAAATGCAACACCTTGACGGAAGCATGCAAATCATGTGAAAATCACATCATGCGTTGGCGGCCATGGAATATGAAAATTATTAGCACTATAGTTCAAACACACATAACGAGTGACCGTAGAGCCCCCCCCCGCAAATGCTATATAAGGGAATTTGAAGAACAAAAATTGTTTTTTCGTACATTTTCATTTTTTTTCTTTTTTTTTCACGTAAGCTGTTTACCTATGTCTCGTGAAAGACATCGAGCGTCTTTTGATCAAGTTTCTGAATTCGATCAAGGAAGAACAATAACCTATAGGGATTAGGGATTATCGTTCTGAGAAATGGGTTAGCGTATTGGACAAAACCAAGCAACTGTGATGCAGATCTGTCATCGTTGGATGCAAGAGGAAACGAGGGATAGACGAGGCCGAACGCACTCACCTCGTTATACCACTGCTCGTGATGACAGGTGGATTGTGCACATGACAGTGATGGATTTTGCAGCCACATCACGAACCATATTACAACAGATCCAGTCAATTACACATCATTCGGTGTCCGCTTGCACCATTCGACGGCGTTTATAGTTGTGGAACGTTCGCAAGGCTTCTATTGCTTCGTTTACCCTTGGCTAGAAATCATAGGTGTTTGCGTTGTCAATGGTGCAATAAACGCCGAACATAGACTGGGAAATTAGACGACATTGAGTTTACTGACAAATTCCGCTTCTGCCTGCAACATCACAACGGTCGGATTCGAGTTTGGAGACACCGTGGTGAGAGGCTGCTGAACTGTTGCATTATTCATCGCCACACTGGTCTTGCACCCGGTATCATGGTTTGGGGGTGGTATTGCATTTTACTGCCGAACCTCTCTAGCACGCATTGTCGGTACACTGAACAGCCAACGCTATATCTCTGGTTCTTCTTGGTGTTGTATTTGTGTGACCAGCAGTGTATCATATATTTCTAATGCTTTAGTTTCAGCATGATAACAATCGTCAATCTCTCTTCAATACTTTGCATTTAAAAAGCGACTCTCATTAATATAAATTATGGTTCCTTCACAGGAAGTGGTTTCATAATCATATAAAACCACTTTCATCATCAGAATGAAAGAATTCACTCTATAGGATTAGAAAGAATAGAGAATAGAACCCGTTACAACTTTCCACAATCAACACCTTTTTTTAAAATAAGTATTGTGTTTTTGTTCACATTTGATTCAATGATGTATGTAATGTTTTTTAAAACTAATTTTGTATTCATCTTCCCGGTGTGTGAAAAAAATTAAAAGAATTAAGGGTCTGTCTCTTCAACTCTGGCGGGTTCAAAGACGGAGGTTCTGAATTGCCAGGTTCATCGATTATAGCTCCCATATGATCAATGACGTTTTAAGACTTCTTGTGGTCCTGGGCTCCTTTTCAAAAGTAGGCCCCACCTGCGACTCTTTTAAGTGGACACAGTCCGGAACCCCCAAAGCTCTTGATTTTTTTCCGATTGATTATAATTCTAAGTATATAGAACGTAAAATTTAATTAAGTATTTGTTATTAATGATTAATTTTATTAATTATTGCTAATTATTTATTCAATAATTAGTTTTTTACTGTATTTTGTTCCCGAAAATAGACAGAATCAAAAGGAACCTCATACAAGAATGGTGAACTTTCGACCCCGGACCCCCCTTGAAAAATTCCCGCGTGCGCTACTGAATAGTCAGTATATATAACATACGATTTTTGGAGAATAAATCTGAGAATAATACTTGCCAATTAAAATGATTTAGATTTTGATTGTATTGAGGCCAAGAACTTGGGCCAGGGCCCAGTTGGACCATGCTTTAAGATGTTCTTACGTATTGCCTTGAAGTGTGGCATTAATTATTGTACAATCAACTCTCGTGATTGTACACTCGAAAACATTTTCTACTTTGATCCCCTAACGATACACTTTTGATTCATGGTCAGAAGGTTTCAGGTTCAAAATTCTGTTTTATTACATACAGTAAAATATCAAAAAATTTTAAAAATCATGGTACATATTTTAATGTTTCGATTTTAAAGAAAGCTCTATAAAGTTAAATTTCTCGATTATAACGAATCTTCCAATGCAACATAAGGGAAAGAAATTGTAATTAAAAAAATTATGCGAGTTTCTTCGATTCATTCCTGCTACTAATGAGAATATAATTTTCTTTGCGTTGATTAATTAGCGCTTCGGTTAAAATTAAAATATTTGTAATATTTATATTATATAATAATCACATGCTTTATGTATAAGTTATATTTTTGTATGTTTTTGTGGTTTAAAACAGATTTAATTCTCCTCTTAAAGGATCTCAGAGGCGTTAACTTTGTATCGAAGGCTGAAAATATAAACAATTTTCAAACAGACATAATTCTTTAAAATTAAAATTAAATAATTGAATCTTTTACACGTTCTTTATAAAGAAATGAGGCTTCTCAAAAAATGTAAAATTTTTAAATATAATAATAATATTAAAAATTATATAAGCATATGATGGGCCGTAGGTAGTGGTAGTCTAGTGGTTAGAGCATCGGACCCAGACCGAAAGGCCTGAGTTCGATGACCGATACCACCAAATACTCTCCGAGTACACACGGAGTACGTGTTCGTTAAATCAGCGGGTCCGAAAGTTTTGTGGGTGGCCGCAGCTGAAACCATGGGTGCAGGGGGCTGGAGAATATTTCCCTCTCCTCCAGTTCCATGCCTAAATTGTGGATGTGGAGGTAGGTGGTATTGCCATCTGTCGTAAAGAAGTCTAACCTGTCTCACAGGGTCTAGCATCATCCATTCCTTCCCTCCGGCAAGGACACAACAACAACATAAGCATATGAAAATAAGAAACATTTCTGTTATATAAATATGAATTATGTTTTGCGTTGTGCATGCTGTTTTCTAAAATAGTAGCTCTAATTACTAGCAAGAAGTTGATTTATATATTTCAATGTATCTTTATTACACTGTAGCTACTTTTATATAAATAAAATAATAAATTATATTTTTTTAAATATAAAAAAATTATATTAATTTTTAAAATTTTAAATTTTTTTCGCCTATTTTGAAATAAAAACTATATAATACTACAATTTTAGGTAGGGTTTAAAGAGTATGATATATTTTATAATTTTACAAAATTTTATACATCAAACGCTACTATTTTAGAAAATAGCATGCGCAAGGTAAAAATTGCTTAATATTTATTACAGAAATGTTTCTTATTTTCACATGCTTATAATTTTTAAAATTATGATTATAATTTAAACATTTTGTACTTTTTGAAACCTCATTTCTTTACAGATAATGTGTAAAAGATTGGAATTATTTAATTTTAATTTCAAAGAATTATATCTATTTGAAAATTGTTTATATTTTCAGCTCTCGAGACAAAATTAATACCCCTGAGACCCCTTCAAATACAGTAGAACGTCGTTTATCTGAACGTTTATTATCCGGAGCGTCAAATAACCGGTCCAGTTTTTTGTCAACTACATATACTGTATATGAATACGTTTCCGAACAGTGTGGGGACTCTTTCGAAAGACAGAGCCTAAAAAATGCATGGAATAAGTTGTGGTTAGATTTAGAAGGCGAAAAAGACTTCATTGACGACAACAGGTAGGAGATTATTGACTTTGTCCAATCAATCTCAGGATTTCAAGAATGCGATGAAGGTGTAGAAATTAAATGCTAAATGATGACGAGATTGTGACTTCCGTGCACGAAGAATCCGACCCTGTCAACGATGACAACAACAACGAAAGTAGCAAGGGTCCATCAAATGCTGACGTGTTTTCTGCGTTAGAGACAGTTATGGAGTAGTACGAACAACAATCAGAATTCTGTCCTACTCAACCTCTGCTGCTCAAGAAAATCTGAGACCTTGCAGTGAAAAAACGAAGATGTACAATGATACAGCGAAAAATAAATGATTATTTTCCACAATAAAGGTGAAATTGCGACATTTTGCCCCTATTTTGCTTTCTCTTCAAGCAGGTTTTCCGCATGTGATGATTTTCAATATTCATATAGTGTCCAGTTCCATATACTGCATGGATCGCATTCAGTTTTCGGTTATCCGAACAACCGCGTATGCGAACGGTGTCCCGTCTTAATTGATGCAGGTAAACGATGATCTACTGTATTTCTAAAAATACTTAGAACCCATATTGTGAAATAAAAGAAATGGTAAAAGCTTATTATTCATTCTCTGCTACATATTTCCCGTAGTTCTTGATAAAACTGCGATAGACATTTAAGGAAATGCTTACCGGTCTTTTGTATTACCATGGAAAGTAAGTATTGCTTTGCTAAAAATGAATACATTTTTTATGAAATTTCCAGAAGCCCCCGAAGCAAAATATTGGATTATATTTTCTATCTTCAGGCCTCATTTGGTCTCATGGGTCATTACATCTGATACATTGAGAGCATTTAAATTTTGCAAATATAACTCTTCTATTTGTTTTAAATATGTTTCTTTATTGTGTTGCTATTTTTTGAGTATTAATAAAAGCCTCTTTAAATTGTCAGAGAATAAAAGAAGATGATTCAATAAAGTGTTTCTCCTCGAATGTTAGTTTTGTTCGGGAAATAATTTCATGCCTTTGAGAGCCGCGACTGTGAAGGAAAAACCAAGCTTTCATCGCTGTTGGAAAGCATGAATAAAAACACATAAGCAAACATGACAGCAAAAATAAATTAAATATTTTTACTGAATGAAAATCTGTTTCTTTTTCCCCCCATTAAAATAATACTCGGTATTTAATCATATTTGTTGTTAGTCGAAGTACAATAGCATGTAACAGAAAAATGAAAAATTTAGGGTAAACCTTATTTTTAAGGTTGTTTTCGCCCTATGTACGAGAGCGTGTACTTGACGTGGAGCACATTTTCAGACATAAAATACGCCTCAATTTTTATAAAAAATGTGTGACATTGTAACTCATGCATTTGTTTATAATATAGTGTTTTTAAAATTTCAAAATATTTCATAAATAATTAGTATTTCCATTTAACATGTGAAAGGATACCTCAGTTAGCATTACGGTATAGGGAAAAAATACAAAACACATTTTATAAAAGAAAAAAATGTGTCAACTCGGATAAAAATGAGTAGTATGATAAAATAAGCAGTTCTCTACAGGATAGTGTAGCCAGAATATATATATAATATTAATGTTTGAGTACTTTTATATCTGAAAAAATATTGCGAATTCGGCCCCTATTCTTTGACATTAGCCAAAGATAGCCTTTAAGAATTACCACGTTAAAGTATAAATAGACAAAGTATTAAAATTCTATTTTTGTCAATAATGTATTTTTATTTCACTTCTAACTACTTTGGAAATTTCTTATTAGCACGGTTATAACGTTTATTAATTTTTCAATCCTTTTGAATTTTTTACGACCCATAAGAGTGACAAAATGTAAGTATATATATATATATATGTTTACTTCTTTCTAATATTATTGCTCAGTAAAAATCTATGCATAACTTGTTAAAGAAAAAAACAGATATTATTATTTTTATTACATAACATTACTTATTAGAAGATTATGTTTGACTGCTGAAATGGAAGGGAGAATTTATGTTTACGTATGCTTAAAGTTAGCATTATATATGTGATATAGCGCTAGAAAAATACGAATTTTTTAGATACTATAGTTTTGTTTAAGGTTTTTATTAATAATTACTAACTTTATTACTGTTATATTAATATTACTCATTTTAATACTAATTATTACGAGTACTCCTATTAATACTAATTATTAATTATATTGATACTAATTTTTACTTATTTTATTACTTTTATTTTAATTACTTTACTTAAGCTTAGATTAATGCTGCTTACCATAAGAATTCCACTTCTATTTTTTAGCGAATCTTAGAATAATTAAGAAAGAAGAAATTGCTTTTTTGTTAAAAATACGAAACTTGGAATTTATGGCAACTGAATCTAAATAAAAGGTTTCCTAGTTAACAGTTTCTCATCTGGTTTTTAATTTGAATTTTTCGCAGAATATTTCGTGTTGTTTGTGTTTAATTATAAATTTCTTCCAAGTTCTAATATATTTTTAAAAAAGAAAGAAAGAGAAAGGAAAGTAAATAAATTCTTGATTATAATTCAATATAATATTTAAAAACAAAATTTAAACCTCTATTCTTAGCATTAGTACCTTTCTTAACTTTAAAGAAAAACAGATCATTCGATAGTTTTTTTTAAATTTAATTATAAAAATGTATAGCTGTTAATTTTAGAATAAATTTTATTTGTTTTATTATTTGAAAGCTACCATTAACTTTTCTATACATTTTGTTTACGCAAATAAAAATATGAATTATTTTCTATTCACTAAAGTTTTTAACACAATAAAAGATTAATATCTTTATTTAAAAAAAAGAATTGCAACACGAAAACTATTTTTACTTGTTATTTTTCATATGAAACTTTTCCCCCGTATTATAAAAATTGAAGAATATTTTAAACATATTTAAAAGCGGTGTACTGAGCTCAGTGTCGCAACAGCCCATGAGGGCCCAGGTTTACTGTGTCTATTTCAGTTTATCTTACCATAGGCGCTGGGGTGCATGTTCAGATGTTTCAATCAAGTGGTTTGTCTAAACCACTGATTAACTGAACTAAACCACCAGTGTTCTTTTCCGAAGCAAGCTTGGTGTACTCATTTACCGACCAACTAAAATGATGAAAAGCTGAGTCGACTTTGCCCAGCCCGGGATTTGAGCCCCGAACCTGTGGTGTGGGAGCGCGATATGTTACGCTCTGCCACTGGGAAAAGCAGAGTATTTATGTAAAATACAAGCAATTTTATAAAAGCAACAAGCAATTTAAAGAGAAATATCATACCTTCATAAAAACAAATTTATTAAAAAAAATTCCATTGCATAGTAAAAAGCTGATTTTTTTTAAAAAAAAATAAGCAAATTTCTTAAAAAGAAGGTAAAATACTTATCTTCAAATCTAAAGACTTTATGTAATGCGTAGACTTATGTAAATGTAAAAATTTGATTTTTATATTAGTTAAATTTACTTCGTTTATTAACTATCAAGAATAATACCCCTTTCCCAGAGTTCTGAGATAAGCAAAAACCTGAGAATTACAAAATTCTCATTTAAATTCATAAACAACTTATCCCACAACTAATCACAGTGAAGCAATTTGAACTGATTGCAGAAACTAACGACAGACCTTTGTGAAGAAGTTTCTCTGTTCCTTTTAGTATAATCCACCGATAGAAATTACGCATGTCCTCTGAATATCATGTATAAGGGGCTATAAATAGAATTGTGTTTCTCTTCTATAATCGAGCAGTGCGAAGTCCTCTCCTCGTTAGTAAAATTATAGTAATGAGAGGGAAAGTTAGTTTAACAGCTGTCGTAATGGTTCCTATGTCTTGTTTTATTAGACAGACATAATGGCGTAAAGCTCTTAGAGAATTACATTGAGAAATTTTTGTCTCACTTACTTTAAGATTTATATAGAGGGTATGGGTATTTATTTCTTTGTTCCATTATGATAATTCAGAAACTGATTAGATTATTTGGAACTTCAGTAATATTTTAAACGTGAGGTATTTCTGGAGTTAGAATTATACCGATATGTTAGAAATAGTATTGAGGAAGGAGATATTGAGAATAATTATTGTATCATTAGAAGAAATAATTAGTAAATATAACTATTAGAAATCGATTAATAAGAATGCTCATTAAGAAAAGTTATTATAGCTAACTATTTTAAATCGATTTTATTAAAGGGGATGCCTGTTACATATTAATTCACATTAAAAAAGAAAAAGGAATCTACAGGAAAAGAAAGAGTTGAAGTGGCGCTTATCTGAAGAACAGAACCCGCGATCTTCGGTTCCGTAAGCACGTAACATACCACTAGACCAGGGATGACGAACCCTTATGGATCAACGTGCCATTTTTCTGAAGAAATGTTTAATGAGGTATAGACATGCCGTGAAATAGTTTTAACTTGTGATTATTTTAAAAATAATAAAACTAAATACTAACAACTCAAAACTCTGTATTTACTGCAAAAAAAAATTTTGCACTTTATTGTTGTAAATGTTTCAGTTATACGTGTAATTCAAATTAAAGTAACATTAGTGTAACTTCTGTTGTTGCAGATTAGGTGACACATAACTTGAGTTAGGATTGTAATGCAGTAACAAACGAGTGTGTGCCCCGCCACCTTGCGCAACATGAGCGATAACTCGCGTTTGTTCGTAATGCTTTATAGTGAACTTCGTTAGTTTGAGCTAAAATGCAAAACGTTTTGACCAGTGGTGTGCCCAAAATATTGTGCCACGTGCCACTGATTCGCAATCCCTGCACTAGACCAAAATGATCACTTCAATCTGGAAGCTTTTGCTGGCTACTGTAGATGATACCGCTGCACACTCACCCATCATTGAGAGTAGGTGGGTAGACAAACGAACGATATATTTGTTATGTTGAACGTGTGGATTGTTGCAGTTAATTAAGGGAGTTTTGTCAAATGAGTCTGACGACTTTGTTTGCTGCGTTAAGTGAGTCTGACGAGATTTTGGTTGCTCTTTCTTGCTGCTAGATGGAGCTATGATAGTTCAGAAGGTTACACTCTTTTCTTAGTTCATCCAGGGTCACCAATGAAGTGAATAGAACCCGCGATCTTCGGTTCCGTAAGCACGTAACTTACCGCTAGACCAAAATGATCACTTCAGTCCGGAGTCAGTTACTGGCCTATATAGATGATACCGCTACAGAGAGGAAGCAAGAAAAAGAGAAAGAGAGAAATATGAGAGAGAGAGAGAGTGGCAAAACGAAAGGGGAGAACACACACACTCGCGTGTGCACACACACACAGAGAAATTAATTTAAATGAATCTAAAACATGAAATAGCTATCTCGAATCTTCATTTACAATTTGGGCTCCTATTCTGACAGTTATTGAAATCAGTTTACTTTATATTATTAATTATGAAAATCATCGTTCTAGCTCTAAAATAAATTAAACTACATTCAGCATATTTAACGAATAGTAATGTTATGATTATATTTTCTGTGCTGTTACATAAGAAACTTTAAAACTTTCAAAACCTTGTAATTTCATATTTTTGTCAAAATAATGTTTCCTTATCATCAATTTACTGCAAACGCTTTTTGTATGTAATGTACAAGTTATTAATATATGTTTATGTATAATTTCTAGTGGACAATGCATCTTGAAGTTTTACATTCCGTATACTCAAGATTCTTAAGGTATCCGACTACTTGCGACAACTTTTTTTTTTTGAAAAAATGGAAATATGAGGATTTTTTTTTTTTTTGTGATTTTTAGATTTATTTAGTATATTTTAAGGAAAAAATCTTAAAATTGAAAGCAGAAAAAAAATTATTATTATTAAAACGGGGAAAACTGGTAAAAATGTACAAAAATTACATAAACGGGGCCCGCTCTGTACAAAATTTTTTGAGAAAATTCTCAATTTTTCAATTTTGATGTGTTACTTTATTATTCGTGTTTGAAATGACCTTCAGGATAAGAGAAATTTCAATTTTTACAAAACCTAGAGCACTTTATCTTAGTGATTATATGAAATTGCTTAAAAGAAAGTGATTATATCCACATAAAGGACTGTAAATTTTAAAATAAAGCAGCGATTGATAAATCTGAAGATCAAAAAACACTTCTACTGTTATACATAACATACTCAAAATTTCAGCAAATTATTTTCAAAACTTTTGAGCAATCGCTGTCCCCGTTTGAACTTTTCGCAAAAACTCATTTCGAGTAAACGCATTTTAAAGTTTGTCATCTTGTGTAAAGTTATGGCATCTGCTTTACTAAAACACTTGTAATTTTTTGTTCTAGTGAATGGAAAATAAAAACTTGGTATTTTTATTGAGCTTATACGATGGCCTATAAAATAAAATCATAAACAAAATTTGTCAATTTTTGAAAAAATCATGATTTTAGGGTAGTCGGATACCTTAAGTTGCATTATTTGAATTAACGTTTCTGTAAGGTTAAAAAAGGGGCCTACTGGCATTGGAACTTATAATTTTGAAGCAGAATCCCGAATGACGAATAAGACGCATGAATGGTGTTTACTCTCCGAGCTTTCCTTTTGCAAATTTTGAAGCTCAATTAAACTTCACTTGAGTTGGGGAATTTTATTTTAAATGATGAACTTTTAGAAAAATTAATGCTTGAACCTATGGGCCAAGGCCAGTGACGTAACGCACATCCTAGCAACCCCAGTATCGCGGGGTGTTCCAGGGTTCTAGAAGGTCCAAAGACTGATTGACACAAGTGTGCAACCCTTTGTACGATCCGATTTGGGGCTTAAGACCTGACTTTGCAGGGGATGGCTTGTATTCTTTGTTACGCTGCTAGTCAAGACTCGTCAATAAAATTCACCAGAAAGTATTAGAAAATCACTCAAATGTTGTAAAAGGACCGATAAAGGTTTATAAAAATACATAAATGGAAAGGACCAACGCAGTTTACGTCGAATATTATTAATTTACATGCCTCAAAGATAAATATAAATGGTTATTTAATGATAAAATATTTTCAGTTCACTTTATTGGAAAATAAATTTTTTTCAAAGGTCTTATATATATAGTCGGCTCTTGCTAATTCTAACCTTCGATAATACGAGCCTCTCGCTAATTCGAAGTATATGCTCAGCCCCTAGAAAAACTTTTGAAATTACTTTGAAAAAACTTTTCAAATAAAAACAATCCGTTTTGGTACACTCACTATTTCTAAGTAAAATCTACGGCTGGACAGACTACAACAGGCGATAATTCGAAGTTATCTTATATAGTTTTCTATAATTCGAACCCTCACTATCATGTAGAGTTCTGTAGCAAACAGGTTGGAGCTTACATGTTTTGTGTTGTATTGTCTCTTTGTGTCTCCCCTGTAACGTAGTCCCTTTGATGACCATCTCTCTCTCTCTCTCTCTGTTTGTTTTTCAACCCTCTTGATAATTCGAAGTTTTTCATTGGTCCCTCCAGCTTCGAACTAACGAGAGTCGACTGCAATTATACAAAAACTAACTATAATCAGGATCACAAAAAAGTAGTGATCTGTAATTTTTAAAGGGAAAAAATACGCCTTACAGCATAAATTAACCACAGGGAAAAACTAATTTGTAAAATTGTTGTAACCATAAAAGTACAGCGTACGTTTTCTTTCAACGTAATTATTTATAATTTTTTCTAAGCTAAACATGCCTTTGAAGGCGCAGTTTCTTTTACCAGTCTTGATTTAAACCAATCTTTGGTTTAATGATTAGTTAATAGTAGCATTTAGTTTTTTCCCCTATCATTTTTTTTTTACTGAGTATTGATGTTCATATATTATTACTTGCTCGAGGAGCTGATAAAAAGTTTTTTTCTGTGTATGGTTGTAGTTTAGTGAACGAAAAAACTTTTACTTACATATTGTGAGGAAAATTAAAATATCACGCGGTTAGTTCAATTCAAAACTTAGCTCACTGAATAATTTGCTTATTAAACAGAGATAAAAAAAATAAGATAAACTTCCCATAAGTAAAGGATATAATAATTTCTTTTTAATTCATCTTGTGAATGATATTTTAGGAAATCATATTTAACCCCCTAAGTTTAAACCCCATTCAATGGCATGTTTGATATGAGACCGGAAAACTTTTTGTATCAATTTTATGCTAGTAAGTATTTTAGTAGTTTATTAAAAATTGATCTTAACTGTAGAGAAAAGCAGCAACTATATATTTCATATAATTTATTAAAAAGTACTGAAAATGATAGCTAGCAATAAAAATAATTTATATATTGCCTGTGACAATTTGTTTTATGATCATAATATGAAACTATTGTTAAAAAAGATTACCATTATATCAATTTTATTTTTCAATAATTCAAAGTAGTACTACAGATAATTACACCAGTGATAAGAATCAGTTCATATTTGTGTGCTTGACTTTTGATGACTACCTACATACAAATCATCCAATGAACACAACATGCTGTTATGAACAAACATTCTGTAGTTTTTTTACAGTACATGTACTTTTTTTTAACATGTACTGTTAAAAATAAGTCTACTTTAATTTTAAATGTTTATTCGCTTTAAGGTATCCGACTACGTTCGGAAACGTGATTTTCAAAAGCACATAAATGGATAATTTTCATGATATTTGGTGTCACACAGATTAGAATACATGCATAAAATTGTTTTAAGGACATTTTGACAAAAACGATTTATTTAAATATAATATTTTGGCAAAAAATTAACTTAGAATAATCTTTTTCCAAATGTTCTCCTTTTGTGAAAAATGCTTCTATTAGAATAATATTTTGCCTGTATATAGCGCAGGCCTCTGTTCAGATGCTCAATTAGAATTTTTGAAATATATGACTTAGAAGTTGGTTTATTCATATTTTACGTCAACAGAGGGGGGCAATTTTAAGAAAAAAAAGCGAATATTTATTTCAATTGGTGGTAACTCTGAAAATAATGTGAATTTTTCAAAAATTGTAGTTGAGCCTTTGTAGAGAGGTCTGAGCTATATGCAGGCAAAATATTATTATAATAGAACCATTTTTCACAAAAGGAGAACATTTGGAAGAAAGATTATTCTAAGTTAATTTTTTGCCAAAATATTGCATTTAAATAATTTTTTTTTTCAAAATGTTCTTAAAACAATTTTATGTATGTATTCTAATCTGAGTGACACTAAATATCATGAAAATTATCCATTTATGCGCTTTTGCAAAATCGCGGTTCCGAACGTAGTCGGATACCTTAAACTCTAAACATACATAAAAATGAAACCCAAGCACAATCTGAAATTCATGTTAATTGTACCTTTGTTATATTTAAGAGACCCAGTGGCCGAGTGGTAGCGTATCGGGCTTCCACACTACGGGTCCGGGTTTCTATCCTCGGGCTGGGCAAGGTCAACTGAGCCTTTCATCCCTTCAGAGTGTCAATAAATGAGTACCAAGCTTGCTGAAGAACTAAACACAGGGAGTTTCGTTTCAAACTGACCACCTGAACGGGATATCTGCTCATGCTCCTCAGCACGCAATGTTAACGTATACTGAGATGGGCACATTAGGCCTTAGCTCTCATGGGCTGTTGCGCCACTGAGTTTTATTTAATTTTGTTTCTGTGATAATTTTAAATTTTAAGTCAAATAGTTTTAATCGCACTTTTTGAGTCAAATTAAAAAAAAAAAAAAGAAAACGTGATGCATAAAGAAAACTTTGTTTTTAATTTCTACAATTTTTACTTCAATAATCATATCACATTATTTTTGTGTTTTGAATTACTTTTCGCATGAAACGAAAATTACTTCTAGATTTCAAATGAATGTTTTAAAGAAATTTAGCCTTTATGAATCATCACGAGAAATTTTTTTATATTTGGAATTATAGGATGATAGAGCATGATAGGATTAAATTGATAAAATTGATGTAGGGGCAATGCTGTACGACTGACAGTGTACACGACCAGATATGATCTTGCTGAAATAAAGTAACGTGACACTTTTGACAAGGAATGAGAGCTCGTGAGGCTATACATTACTATTCAAATATCACTGGGGGCTGCGGTAGCGCAGTGGTCAAGGTATCGGATCATGGCAGGCATGTCATGAATCCGAGGCTAGTGTCGCTAAAGACCCGCCGTGTAGGGCAGCGATGCACGTTAAATCCACCGAGAGATGAAACATCCTTCCATTGATGTGGTGTGGTGTAGTTAGGAGAGGTGGAGGTGCCAGCTCAGGTGTCGTCCACGTCACTTGACCATGGTTCAGAATTACGTGGTCTGTCGTCAAAAGCCCTCGTGTAGCTGAACAGTGCGACGTTAATATTCACTCACTCACTCAAATATCACTGGATTGCCATTGTGTCTTGAACCACTAGTAGAAGGAACATATTATTGAAAGAAATAATTTTCAGACTATAATGACTACCGTTTGATAGCTGAGTCTTTTGATAACTAGCTCAGGATTTGGACACTGTCGTGCAGTCACATACTCCGGCACGATGATTATCTGATACTACAGAGGGTCGTTCTCCCTTTATGGAAATACTTTTTATAGTTAATTTTTATCAATAAATACCTTATTTTTTGAGTAAATTTGCTTCTGTCTGATAGCCAAGATCTAGCTCTAATTTTTCATGAAAGTAAATTTTTTCTTAGTACTGTCATGAGAATTTTGCTCCATTCCTCTTGAACTTTTTCCGTCCGTTCAATTTTCTTGGATGATGTTTTAATAAACCGAAAGCACTGAATTCTATAGTGAAATGTAGGGTTATTTTACACGTACTCATGGACAAAAAAATTAGAGCACCAAGAAGTTATCGTCGAAATGAAACGAAATTTTTCATACGTAATGACTACTTTAATATAAGTAAATAGAAAATCAAAGAAAAATGATCATTTATTTCTCTCAGATACAAAGACAAAAGAACGGAGGAATTAATACCCTGTTGAACCTCCTCTAGTGTAAATGCACAATGCGATACGATCGGGCATTGAGGCATACAACTTCTGAATGATGTCTTGAGACATTTCGTTCCATATTTGCTGAACCTTGCCTGTAGTTCGTTCAAACTCATGGGATTCCCAACTCACCGTCCCAAATGATCCCAGATATGCTAGATTGGAGACAAATCTAGGGATCGGACAGGCCAAGGAAAGGTAGTAACAGTGCGGAGACAGTCTTAAGACACCCTTACCGTGTGATGCCGAACATTGTCTTGTTGAAAAATGGCTCCTGGGAGCCGTTGCATGAGTGGCAACACATGCGGTTGCAGGATGTCATGAACATACCGCTGAGTGGTCCTGGTGCCACAGATTAGTACTAGGGGTGACCGTGTATTGTAAGCAATGACACCCCTTACCATCACACCAGCTAGGGGAGCGGTGTGTCGCTGTAAAGCAAAAGTAGGATTGAGGCGCTCACCACGGGGGTCTCCACACACACAGACGATTGTCATCACTGCTGAGATTGAATCTGGATTCGTCGCTGAAGACGACCTGGTTTAATTCCGTTACAGTCCTGTTTCCTCGTGCGTGGCACCACTTCAAACGGAGACGTCGATGGGTGGGTGTCAGAGGCAGCACACGTAATGGACGCCACAAGCCACAATCCCAAATGTCCTTCACCCAGGCGCCTTCGTATAGTTTCAGAAGACACATGGGCCCCTAGTGAAGGTGCTACATGTGCCTGAATGGCGGCCAATGAAGCAGTAAGCTGTATGCGCGCATTTCTCACGATGTGGCTGTCTTCGCGACGACTGGTCTGTCGAGGGCGTCCTAAGCCTGGTCTTCGTGTAAATGACATCTCTAAATCCACTGGTCCCAACATCTCCTCACAACACAATCAGAGCGGCTTAATTGACGAGCTACTATCCTAACTGACACCCCAGCTTCTATTATGTCGATGATTCTCCCCTCTCAAACTGCAAGAGCTTCTTATATTGTTTTCGAAAACGGTATAATGGCGTGTCTACCCAGCCCTTTCTTTGTAAAGGATTCAGCACTCTCAAACAAGCTTTGTTCACCTGTTTTGTACTCCACGAAGACCGACGTTAAACGCCCTCTACCGGCTATAAATAATGCGCAATCACGCTGCATTTCTAATCATTTGGATATCTTTCCGACATATACCTTCATGCCAAGTTTCGTTACGATCCCGTATTTATTTCTTGGTGCGCTAATTTTTTTGTACATTAGTGTATTTTATAAAATGAAATACACTTTATTCATGTTTCTGATTCTTTTTTTGCTATATAAGTGGCAGTTAACTTAGACGTGTGACTAAAGGCTTTGCGCATATGAAGCCGAACTTAATAAATGTCTATCCAGTACAAGACTGGAATTTCGTTGTCAAAAATCGTTTCTAAAACGTTTTGATGATAGTAGAGTTACTTATTTTTTTTTGAGACTTTTGTGATTTTTATTTTGAAATTGTTAGAAAATCCTGCAACTGCCATGAATCCCTTTGGGAATTTCACTGTACACTGACGAAGCCATTTAGTACAGTCATTCCTGCCAGATGAGTAATAGAATAGCTTCTTTTAAACATAACTTTGCCTCACACACACACATCGAGTGTTACCACAAATTTCCATTTTCCCAACAGCTAGATGTGTTTTTTAAATAATTTTTTTACAATTTACTTTTCTTTTATCAATATGTTTTGGCAAAAGCAAATAAACTTTAGGTTTAAACATTTTTAACTTTAAATTTTAATGAATGATTTTACTTACAGTGACGGAAGACATTTCTAGTTTCTATGCAATGAATATTTGAGTCGTCGGAGTTTCTTCACAAACTTCACTTTTTCAATTTCTATTATTAGCTCACACTCTCTATTTATTTATCTATTCACCTTGGTCGAATTTCCAATCGTTAATAAAATATATTTTAAAGTGCTCAATTGAGCTGAAATTTTATATATATGATGATTATGGATGATAATACAATAATTCAAATATAATTAATAAAAAAATAATTGATTAAAACTAATTATTTAAAGAACTATATGTAAGTCAAGTTGGCATCATTTTTGGCGACTTGTGTCAAAACTTGAAAAGGTTTTTTCTCACGTTTTTAAGTATTCAGTTGAACTGAAATTATATATACACGATTGATTTGGATGACAATATGATACTTAAATGATAATTAATAAAAATTAATTACCACTTAATGTTGTGATTCTGTCATATGTATATACATATTAATATTTATTGTAACTATTTAATAAAAAGTATCTAAAGTAACATTTTTCTTTGTTGATCTAAGTAGGAATCGACTTAATCTTTTTTATATTGCTTGTTTTCTTGATAGTTGCCTGTATTTGAACAGTCTTAGGATGAAGTTTCATAGTCATATTTTCATTTTTACTTTCAGCAAGACGTTTTTTCCCTTTCAAATTTAATACTATATTTTTTATAAACTATTTTTATTGAAATTCAATAAACGAGATTTTTGCACCTCTTTATAATTCGTTGATACGAATATTCCCCCCCCAGAAGGCTCAGTTACGTAACCTTCTAACCATATATAAATTTTAGTAACCATTTTTTAAAATAAATCCTTTATTTTGCAGAGTGTTTCTTTTCCAGGTATAGAAGTTTAAGTTGGCATTCCTTTCCAAGATGGCGACCGATTTAATAGCTGTCAAGTGATTTATTCTCAGTTTGGTTTGGCAATTCATCATGAATAGACTCACGCCTGAACAACGCTTTCAAATTGTGCAATTTTATTTCGAAAATAATGGTCGATTTTCATAAGAGAAATTTGTTTAGCGATGAAGCGCACTTCTGGTTGAATGGCTACGTCAACAAACAAAACTGCCGCATTTGGAGTGAAGCTAATCCACAAGTGTATGTCGAAACACCGTTACATCCAGAAAAACTCACTGTTTGGTGCGCTTTATGGGCTGGTGGAATTCTTCTTCCAAAACGATGAAGGCCACAACGTTACAGTCAATGGTGATCGGTATAGAGCCATGATTACTAACTTTTTCATTCCTGAATTGAACAATCATGATGTCCAGGAGCTGTGGTTCCAACAAGACGGCGCAACATGTCACACAGCTCGTGCCACAATCGATTGATTGAAAGGCACGTTTGGTGACCGCCTAATTTCACGTTTTGGACCTGTGAATTGGCCTCCAAGATCTTGTGATTTAACACCGCTAGACTATTTTTTGTGGGGCTATGTAAAGTCATTGGTCTATGCGGATAAGCCACAAACACCTGACCATTTGGAAGACAATATTCGCCGTGTTATTGCCGATATACGGTCACAAATGTTGGAAAAAGTCATCGAAAATTGGACGTCCAGATTGGACTACATCCGAGCCAGCCGTGGCAGTCCTATGCCAGAAATCATATTTAAATGTAATGCCACAAGAATATCTTTCGAATAAAAAAAAATTCATGTCAATCGAATAATACATCGTTGTTTTATTGCAATTTAAAGTTCTATACCTCTCAAAAACACCCTTTATATTCTAATCAAAAGAAAACATTAGAAGATGATTATTATGAAGTTGCCAAAGTTTTTTGTTGAAATGCAAACTAGAAAATGAATTACAAAATCGTTTCCAATAAGTGCAAACGACCTTCTGAAAAATGAAGCTTAACCAATCATTGAATGTCATTCCACAGCTCTCCACATTGTTCTTGATTTACACTATTTCAAGCAATGTTTCGGTATTTTGATAGAACTCATAAAGGGCATTGAAATACCAGATTCGATTCTTGGAAACGTCTTGAAAGGGTTTTTCACGCCTATTGAGCTCTTTTATAGCACTACTATTGAATTATTGGGTAAATTGGATTTGTGCGTGCTTAGCCAACGATTCACGTCTTTTTTACTGGTGGTTTGTTTGGTCTTTTCTGAAGTGGCTCATATGCTCCTATTTCCTTCAAGCGTCCTTTGTTACCAACACTGCCCGATATATTTTTAGAATGATTCTAATGACGGGATATATTGCAAGTCAATTTTCATTCCGAATGCCATGCAATTCCCAAAGAAATTTTCATTCCACAAAATCTGTTAAATATTAAATTTGATGCCTCTGGCGTCTGAAAGACGTTATTCGTCATCTGTTTACGTTATTGAATCAGTGTCATTGGTTCATACGGAGTTCAGAAAACACAGGTATCGATCCTTAAGACTTTTGTATTGATGACTTTTGATGGGTATATGCGCAAGCACGATCGCACGAAACTTGGTTCATTTGCATATTTGTTTGATATTTGGAAAGTTTCATGGTAATATGGCACGATTTCTTTGAGGTGTGTTCTATTTTACTTTACACTAACCACATTTAAAAACAAAAAAAAATTGGCACATACAAAGGTTATGAATATAACAGAAGCAGAATATTAAAATTTGTGGAAACTGTCATTGAAATACTGAAGCTCTCTCGAAACAAGATTGAATATAGGAATCAGGAAACAAAACTTAAGCTTTCAAGGGATGATTTCTCACAAGTATTTCTATAAACAAATATTATTAAATAATATTGATACACAATATGTATGAAATTTCAATTAATGTCAATAAAAATTTAAGAAAATATATATCTTTTTAAAAAGTTACAACTTCTATAATTTTATGATGAAAAATTAATAAAAATATTAATATCGTCTAGTATATCAACATTCATTTATTTTCTTTAAAATTAATGGTTACAAAGTATTGATCTGTATGAAACCACCAATAAACTTTCATTACCAACTTCATCTATCATTTCCTTTGACACATTTTTTTCTTAGAAAACTTTCCTAGTGAGTTTTTTTTCTTAAAGATAATTATTAGTCATGTATAGAGTTACCCTTTATATTTTTTTGAAAACGAAGCAAAAATATAAGTTCAACTCAGGAAAATACAAAACTAATGACATGTATAATAAATTTATGGCAACAAAGATTTTCTTTGCAAAGTTTTCAAATGACAAGTTGCTTTTAAACTTTAATGCTTTCAATCAAGTTTTATTATATGCCATGTTACTAAGTTATTGAATATACACTGAGAGAGTGGCTAATTTATTATGATAACTAGTTCAAAACAAAATTGTGGACCGCCTTTTTCTTTTAATACTGCATGGAATTTTCTTGGCATGGATTCTATGAGATTTTGGTAATTGGCATGAAGAATTTGAGACTAAATTCGATGAATTACACTTTCCAATTCCTACAGATTGGATGGTATTGGATCCAACTGCTTGCTGGATCGTTCGATCTCATCCTAAAGATTTTCAATTGAATTGTACAGTTCAACTATTTGAAATAAAGTCTCTGCCATGCTCTTCGAACCATTTGCAAACAATACCAGCTATATGACAGGCAGTATTGTACTGCTGAAATTATCCATCACCGACAGGGTATAACATTAACATAACAAAACATACTTGATCTGTAATAACACTTAAATAACCTTTTAAGGATTGCGACGTTCTTCCACGGGAATCAAATGACTGATGCAATGCCAAGAAAGCACTCCCCCCCCAAACCCCCTACAAAATTGCAACCAGCAACTTCAAGAGTTGTCGCAATGCAAATGAGGGTCCTTGAATTTCGTTTTGTTTTCTCCATAGTCAACCCCTGCAATTCATCGGACTAGATATGATTCTTTTCCTGTCATCTATTGTCTAATCCTGGTGCTCCTTTGCGAACTAAAAACGTCTGTTCTTCATGTTTAAGATTATCGAATAGGTCATTGACTAACATAGCTTATACCAGGGGTGGCGAACCTTTATAAATCAACGTGCCATTTTTATTCTAAAGAAGTGTTTAAGGAGGTATAGACGTGCCGTCAAATAATTGTGACTTGTGATTGTTATAAAAATAATAAAACTAAATACTAACAACTCAAAACTCTGTATTTACTAAGAAAAAATACATTTTGCACTTTATTGTTGTAAATGTTTTAGTTATACATTGTAAGAGTCG